>QXTE01000170.1:1108528-1138125 GCA_003942145.1 Platysternon megacephalum
CGGGCTGAGCCCCCCCTGGCACTGCCCCCCCCACGGGCTGAGCCCCCCCTGGCACAGCCCCACCCAGCACAGCGCCCCTCCCCCCCGTGCTTGTGCAGAGCCCCCCCAGGGCTGGCGCCCCCGGACTGGGGCTTCTCCCTGCCCAGGAACAGTGGGCACCACACGCTGCCCCTGGGTCTGTACCTGCCACGCTGGGGGGGGCCTCAGCCTGCCCTGGGGTCCCCCTGCCCCACGGGCCTCAGCCTGCCCTGGGGTCCCCCTGCCCCCCCAGGCCTCAGCCTGCCCTGGGGTCCCCCTGCCCTACGGGCCTCAGCCTGCCCTGGGGTCTCCCGCCCATGCCCAGAAGGAGCAGCCCACTCATCCCTGGGCCTCTCCAGTGAGGAGCCCACAGCAGGTGCTGAGCGGCCATTTGTGGCCGAGGGGAGGGGTCAGGATGTGACACCTGCCCAGTGAGAGCTGAGACACCCAACTCATTACACACAGGGGCCGTCAGCAATTACGCACCTGGATCATCCTCAGCCCAGGGAGCCGCGGACCAGGCTCTGCATTCTGCCGGGGAGCGCGGTGCTCCGAAAATAAAGATTGATCCGTCCCCATACGCACCCTCTATCCATCCATCCATCCATCCGTCCCCATACGCACCCTCTATCCATCCATCCGTCCGTCCCCATACGCACCCTCTATCCATCCCTCCCTCCATCCCCATACGCACCCTCTATCCATCCATTCGTCCGTCTCCATACGCACCCTCTATGCATCCCTCCATCCGTCCGTCCCCATACGCACCCTCTATCCATCCATCCATCCGTCCGTCCGTCCCCATACGCACCCTCTATCCATCCATCCATCCCTCCATCCCCATACGCACCCTCTATCCATCCATCCATCCGTCCGTCCCCATACGCACCCTCTATCCATCCGTCCGTCCATCCCCATACGCACCCTCTATCCATCCATCCATCCATCCGTCCGTCCCCATACGCACCCTCTATCCATCCCTCCATCCCCATACGCACCCTCTATCCATCCATTCGTCCGTCTCCATACGCACCCTCTATCCATCCATTCATCCCCATACGCACCCTCTATCCATCCATCCCTCCATCCCCATACGCACCGTCTATCCATCCATCCGTCCGTCCCCATACGCACCCTCTATCCATCCATTCGTCCGTCTCCATACGCACCCTCTATCCATCCATCCATCCGTCCGTCCCCATACGCACCCTCCATCCATCCGTCTCCATACGCACCCTCTATCCATCTGTCTCCATACGCACCCTCTATCCCTCCGTCCATCTCCATACGCACCCTCTATCCATCCATTCGTCCATCCCCATACTCACCCTCTATCCATCCATCCGTCCGTCCCCATACGCACCCTCTCTCCATCCATCCCTCCATCCCCATACGCACCCTCTATCCATTCGTCCATCTCCATACGCACCCTCTATCCACCCATTCGTCCGTCCCCATACGCACCCTCTATCCATCCGTCTCCATACCCACCCTCTATCCATTCGTCCATCCCCATCCCCCCCCTCTATCCCTCCATCCATCCATCCCCATACGCACCCTCTATCCATCCATCCCTCCCTCCCCATACGCACCGTCTATCCATCCATCCGTCCGTCCCCATACGCACCCTCTATCCATCCATCCGTCCGTCCCCATACGCACCCTCTATCCATCCGTCTCCATACACCCTCTATCCATCCATCCATCCGTCCCCATACGCACCCTCTATCCATCTGTCTCCATACGCACCCTCTATCCATTCGTCCATCTCCATACGCACCCTCTATCCATCCATTCGTCCGTCCCCATACGCACCCTCTATCCATCCATTCGTCCATCTCCATACGCACCCTCTATCCATCCATTCGTCCATCCCCATACGCACCCTCTATCCATCCATTTGTCCGTCCCCATACGCACCCTCTATCCACCCATTCGTCCATCTCCATACGCACCCTCTATCCATCCGTCCCCATACGCACCCTCTATCCACCCATTCCTCCATCTCCATACGCACCCTCTATCCATCCGTCTCCATACGCACCCTCTATCCATCCATCCGTCCGTCTCCATACGCACCCTCTATCCATCCGTCCCCATACGCACCCTCTATCCATCCATTCGTCCATCCCCATACGCACCCGCTATCCATCCATCCCCATACACACCCTCTATCCATCCATCCCCATACGCACCCTCTATCCATCCATCCCCATACGCATCCTCTATCCATCCATCCCCATACGCACCCTCTATCCATCCGTCCATCCCCATACGCACCCTCTATCCATCCATCCCCATACATATTATCTATCCATCTAACCCATATGCATCCTCCATCCATTCATCCCCATATGCACCCTCTATCCATCCATCCATCCATCTATCCATCCGATATTCACCCTCCATCCCCATACGCACCCTCTATCCATCCATCCCCATACGCACCCTCTATCCATCTAACCCATATGCATCCTCCATCCATCTATCTGATATGCACCCTCCATCCCCATATGCACGCTCTATCCATCCATCTATCAATCCCCATATGCACCCTCTATCCATCCATCCATCCCCATACGCACCCTCCATCCATCCCCATACACACTATCTACTCAACTATCCCATATGCACTCTGCATCCGTCCATCTATCCATCCCCATATATACCCTCCATCCATCCCCATACACACTATCTATCCATCTATCCCATACACACCCTCTATCCATCCCCCTACACACCCTCTATCAATCCCCATACACGCTATCTATCCCATATGCACCCTCTAGCCATCTGCATACACACCTTGTATCCATCCCCATACACACCCTCTAGCCATCCCCATATGCACACTCTATCCAGCCATCTACCTATCCCCATACACTTCCTCCCTCCTTCCATCCATCCATTCAGTTATTCCCCATATGCACCCTCCATCCATCCATCCCCATACACATCCTTCATCCATCTATCAATCCATCTACCAGTCCCCATACACACCCTCTGTCAATCTCCATACGCACCCTCTATCCATCCATCCCCATACACTGTATCTATCCATCCCATACACACCCTCTGTCCAACCATCTTTTCATTCCATATGCACCTTCTATCTATCCATCCGTCCCCATACTCATCTTCCGTCTGTCTATCCATCCGTCCCCATACACAGCCTCTGTCCATCCATCTCGGGGAAGATGCGGCTTCTCTTTAGTCTGTGCTTCACTGTCCTTTGCTTCACTTGTTTTCCGGTGTCTATTTTAATTAAAATAAGATATGATTTAGTGTCTGCATGAGGAGCCCCTATGTAAGATACTGCCCAGCACTCCAGTCAGGGCTGGGCATGGAACCCAGGAGTCCTGACTCCCAGCCCCTTCTGCTCTCCCCACAAGACCATCCTTTCTTACCAGCTGTTTCCTGCATTTCTTTTCTTGCTGTTGACAGTCGGCACCGGACTCCAGCAGCGGCCCTGCAGGGCAGCCGGCCCCGTTTCCCACCGCCCCCCCGATGATGCCTCCACCCTTCGTAAGTTACCTGTACCCGGCACCCAGCGTGACCCAGCCGTCCCAGAGCGCGGCACAAAGCGAGAGTGGCTGGCCTGGCCGTGTGGGATGACTGTGCAAAGTTCAGTACACTGGCTGTGTGTGTGTGCGCGCATGTGCACGTGTATGTGTATGCATGAGTATACGTATGTGTGTGCATACGTGTGTATGTGTGTGCGTGCACGTGTATGTGTATGCATGAGTATACGTGTGTGTGTGCATACGTGTGTATGTGTGTGCGTGCACGTGTATGCGTGTGTGTATGTGTGTGTGTGTGTATGCATGTCTATGTGTGTGCACGCGCACCCTCATTGCTCTCCGTTAGCTCAGACCGGGCAGTTTGTGCCGCATTCGCAGGCGAGGGGAGCTGCGGTGGTGCGAAGCCCCCGTGCGGACGTGCTGCGGTGGTGACAAGGAGACACCCTGAGCGAGCTGCGCCAGTGGCTGGCGCCAGGCGTCTGCCCGAGTAGCTGCAGTGGTGGGGGAGTCCCTGGCTGGCCAGGGCCAGTCCCTTCAGTAGGGGGCTGCCCTGGGGCCGGGCTGAGCAGCAACATGCAGCCTGTGTCTCTTCTTGCTCCTAGATGCCTCCTCCTGGAATCCCCCCTCCCTTCCCCCCCATGGGACTCCCTCCTATCGGGCAGAGACCGCCAGCGATGCCCCCCATGCCCCCTGGCATGATGCCGCCTCTGCTCCCACCCATGGCAGGGCCCCCACCCATAGGACAGGTAAAGCCACTCCCTTCGTCTCTCTCTGTCTGAGTCCAAGGCTCCCCTTGAGCCTCCACTCTGGGTGAAATGTCAGTGCAGGACCATGGATCGCACGCCTGGGACCTATCGTCTGGGAAGCAGGGTCTGGTTGGTTGTGGGGCAGGGGAGGCTGGGAGCCAGGACTCCTGGGTTCTATCCCAGCTCTGGGAGGGGAGTGGGGTCTAGTGGGGGAGGCTGGGAGCCAGGACTCCTGGGTTCTATCCCAGCTCTGGGAAGGGAGTGGGGTCTAGTGGGGGAGGCTGGGAGCCAGGACTCCTGGGTTCTATCCCAGCTCTGGTCTCATGGGCCTGCGGCTGCAGGTCAGTCCCTCTCCCAGGCTGAAAGAAGTGGGGGAAGTGGCTGAGTAGCGTAACTAGGGGGAGGGGGCCAGGCCCTGGCAAGGGCTGGCTGGGCCAGGGATCTCTGCAGCCAAAAGTTTTCTGTTAAACCTCGATGACAAAGATGTTGGGTAAAGCCCCACATGGACGTAGGTTCTGTGGCCTCATCCCCCGTGTCCCTCTGGCCCCGATCCTGTGATCGGAGCCGCGCTGCTGGTGTTCCAAGGACACGGGTGGGGATCACAGGGCGGGGTTCTGAGCTGGAGGCTCCGGCCGTTTCCCCGGCCCCATTGGCCCCGTGCCTGCCGGCTGCTGTGCCACCTTTCTGTCCCCTAGATGCCACCCATGGTGCCTCCCATGATGCCGGGGATGCTGATGCCGGGGGTGCCAGCTGGTCCCATTCCTGGTGTGGTGAGCATCCCTGTAACCTCCCCTTTGTCCAGCCAGCCATGCCCAGGCTGCCCGGGTTGACTTGGGGGTGGAACGTAGAGGGGTCTCCATGCCCTTGTCCTGCCTCTCTCCACGGGGGCCCCACTGCCCAATCCCTGTTTCCAGAGCAGAGCTCAGCATTAAAATGAGGTGCCACCCTGGGGTGAGGGCGGGGCGCCAGGACTCCTGGGTTCTTTTTCCAGTTCTGCTCCTGACTTGCTCGCTGCAGCATTGGGACAGTCAGTGGCTGGCCTCGTGCCTCAGTTTCCCCCTCGCAGACGGGGCTGGCTCTGAGCTCCCATGGGCGTTTGTAGAGGGATTCAGGGGGCCCTGGGCGGGGGAGTCTGGTGATGGGTCGGGTCCGAGCCGCAGCCCCCGCGGCTCACGGCCCCATTTCTCTTTTGGCAGGCGGCTCCTGGGACAGACCCAATTGGCGGTGAGTCCCAGGGCCCATCGCAGGGGGGTGGTCCATAGGGGAGCTGACGAGACGGGGGCCGGTCCATCCTAGCAGGGGAGGGGGGAGCTGTGGCATTTCCGCCGCCCCCGGCGGCTCAGGGAGGAGGGTGAAACATTGCTGCATCCCAGGGGAGCACCTGGGAGTCACGCCCAATCCTGAGGGGGGCCCGATCCTGTGCATGATGCTGGGTGCCCAGTCCTGCCAGTCTCTCTTGGGGACCTGTAACCCCCACTCTGACTGCAGCACCTGACAGCCCCCGACCATCCCAGTAACATCCGGCTCCTGTTTTCCAGCTGCTCCGGCCCAGCCAGCACCCACGGTGAGTAGCCCTCCCCCCCCCGCTGCTGCACAGGCTCCCCCCATCCCTAAGGAGCGTTCATCCCAGCCTCTTAACCCCCGTGAATAGCAGGGGGCTGCGGGTCAGGAGTGAGGGGCACTGGCAGAGCTGGGGGGGGCAGGGCAGGAGTAGCAGGGGCTGCGGTCAGATTGAGGGGCACCGGCAGAGCTGGGGGGTCAGGGCTGGGGTAGCAGGGGGCTGCGGTTCTGGATTGAGGGGCACCGGCAGGGCTGGGTTAGCGGGGGCTGCGGGTCGGATTGAGGGGCACCGGCAGAGCTGGGGGGTCAGGGCTGGGGTAGCAGGGGGCTGCGGGTCTGGATTGAGGGGCACCGGCAGAGCTGGGGGAGCAGGGGGCTGCGGTCGGATTGAGGGGCACCGGCAGAGCTGGGGGGGGTCAGGGATGGGGTAGCAGGGGGCTGCGGGTCGGGATTGAGGGGCACCGGCAGGGCTGGATTAGCAGGAGCTGCGGGTCGGGATTGAGGGGCACCGGCAGAGCTGGGGGGGTCAGGGCTGGGGTAGCAGGGGGCTGCGGGTCTGGATTGAGGGGCACCGGCAGAGCTAGGGGGGTCAGGGCTGGGGTAACAGGGGGCTGCGGGTCGGGATTGAGGGGCACCGGCAGGGCTGGATTAGCAGGAGCTGCGGGTCGGGATTGAGGGGCACCGGCAGAGCTCAGAAGAGGAGTTGATTCTTGTCACTCTTGTGCCCACCAGCTCCCGAATCCCATGGTGGCCCCCGTCCAGCAGAGCCTGATGGGCAGCGGCTCCCCCGTGCAGGACGCCCCCCGCAAGGTAGCGTGTCCCGTCCCTTCTCCGTGGCTCTGGGGGTGTGTGGGTGGGGGTGGCTGGCCAGTGACGCAGCCCTCACGGGTGGGGTGTGTGTCAGGAGCGGCAGAAGTGCCCTAAAAGTGGGGGGCCCTGGCCCCCTGCCCCGTCCCGGTGCCCCCGGTGTGTGAGCTCCCAGCCAGATCCCAGTTTAACCCCTGGGGAGGAGCTGGGGACAACGGCCAGGAAAAGCCAGACAAGCCTCGTTCATCTGCCAAGGGCCCCGATCCTGCCACCAGGGGGCGCCGCTCCCCATGAGCACCGTGGGGAGGTCATGGCACGTCGCCGCCTGCCCCTTGCACCAGCATTTCCACCCCCCCGGAGCGTGGCTCGGCGGGCCCGATCCTGACCCGACTGGCCTCATCTGGAGTTTTGCTGCTGGTTGCGGCGGGAGCAGGAGCAGGCCCATTGGGGCAGGGTCCCTGCTGAGCTGTGTGGCCCGGGGAGGGCAGCTGGGGGTAGGACTGGGGGGGGCTGGTTGGACCTTCCTGACCCTGCTCTTGCTTGTGGTGCCCAGAAGCCCCCGTGGAGTGAGCACAGGGCCCCGGACGGGCGCATTTACTACTACAACTGCCACTCCAAGCAGTCCACCTGGGAGAAGCCGGACGAGCTGAAGTCCAAAGCAGAGGTGAGTTTCCTTCAGAGCCCTTCACCCAGCACTGCGATGCGGCCACCTCTGGGGTGGGGCGCAGCAGCTGAGTGATAGCTGCACAGCAGCGCGAGAGGGCAGCTGGAAATGTGCGTGTGTGGCCAGGGCTGGATTAGGGAGGCAGAATAAGACCTCAGCTCTTGTGACCCGCTAGCCCACTCCCCAGGAGTCCTGCCTCCATTCTAAGCACCGGTATTGTCAGTGCCCTCCCCATAGCCCTCCATTGGCATGGGCCCGCGGCTCATGGTGCCCTGCTCTCTCCCTCCGCAGCTGCTGCTCTCACAGTGTCCCTGGAGGGAGTACAAGTCGGACACGGGCAAGTCCTACTACTACAACTCCCAGAGCAAGGAGTCGCGCTGGACCAAGCCCCGGGACCTGGACGAGCTGGAGGGTAAAGGTTGCGGGAGCCCAGGGAGCTGGGGACCAGGGCAACCACACCCTCGGGAGCATAGGCAGACTCCCCCGTGCCCCAGGCTGATGCTCCTGTCTGGGCTGCAGGGTAACCCCCACGTGGGCTGGGCTGGGGGTGCAGCCAGGGCCTCTGTGCCCCAGCCTGTGAGCGGTCCCAGACCCCCCAGTGATCACCCCTGCCATGAGCCTGGCTTCTGGGCTCCAGCCCTCCCGCGTCTCCCCTGCGCTCTGCCCAGGAGTCCCACCGCACTAGACTCCTGCCCCGAGATCTCAGGGACCCGCTGCACCCCCAGCAGCCTGTTCAGAACAGGGGGTTGTTAGCCAGCGGGGCACAGCCCGGGGAGGCAGAGGAGAAGCCGGAGTTGAGGCTGGGCAGTGCCGGGCTCCACCAGCCGGCTGCTGTGGATCTGCCATTCTCAGTCTGCTCCTGTCCCTTGGTGCCAGGGAGCCTGTGTCTCGGAGCCCAGCCCTTAGCCCAGCCTCCGGCACCTCTCAGGCCCTTGCCCTGCTGAGCCCTCGCAGCCCTGCCCGACTCCTGGCATTAGGCTCAGCCCCTGGGTGCCTGGCTGGATCCTGTCTCGAAGCGGGTCGGTTGCAGCCCGTCCTTAGCTGGCCAGTCGCACCAGCCACGTGCCCCAGGCCCCCTGCTTTGCCCCGGGAGCAGCTTCAACCCTTTGCCCCCGCCGGGCACAGAGGCCGAGCTCCTCGCAGTGACACGGCCCCACGTTGGCCACCGGGCACCGAGTAACGGCCGGGCTCTTTGTTTCCCTCCTTGCAGCGCTCATCGAGGAGGAGGAGGCTGGGTGAGTGGCTGGCGTCTGCCCCCGGGGCTTGGACCCGTTAGCTCTGACCCAGGGCGGTAAGAGCAGGGCGCCGGCGCCCCCGGGGAGCCAGAGGGGGGCAGAGCCCTCAGGAATGGGGGCCCCCGGGGGGGATGCGCTCAGGAACAGGGCCCCCTGGGGGCCAGAGAGGGGGGTGCCCTCTGGAAGGCCGTGGGTTTCGAGGGCAAGTACCTCCCTCGCTGGGGTGACATGGGGAGGGCAGAGCAGAGACCACCCCCCCGGCATGGGGCCTACAGGGGCCACCCTGCCCCACTGAGCCGTGAGTCCAGGGCACTGGCCCTCAGGACTCTGCGTGGGCCCCTCTGTCCCCCTCCTCTATGTCTCACTGGACCCAGGCTCCGGCCTTCTCTGCTCTTCCAGGAAGCAGCAGGAGACGCCGTCAGCCGCCTCTAGCCCCAGCCTGTCCTCGGCCGCCACCACGGACACGGAGCCTGCGGGTGGGGAGGAGCAGGAGACGCCGGCGCTGGGGAGCGCGGCCCAAGGCCCGGAGGAAGCAGCTCTGCAGCAGGAGGAAGTGACCAGCAGGTGACGGCGACCTGGGCTGGGGAGCTACGAGCAGGGACCCCCCCACACATATCGGGGGCGTTTGCTCTCCTCGGACGCTACGCCCGGGGGCCAGTTAGCACCAGCATCCATGGCCAGGCCCGTCTGGACGCCGGGCACACCCAGCTCCACAGGATACCCCGGGCAGGAGCTGGGCCCCGCGGTGTCAGGCCCTGCTCCAGAGAGTGGAACAGAGACAACAGACACCGGCCAGGAGAGATGATTCCAGCCGAATGCACCCCCTGTCGGGGAGCGACGGGACCCCCGGCCCTTCCCCCGGGATCCCCCCCGTCGGGGAGCGACGGGGCCCCCGGCCCTTCGCCCGGGATCCCCCCTGTCGGGGAGCGACGGGGCCCCCGGCCCTTCGCCCGGGATCCCCCCTGTCGGGGAGCAACGGGGCCCCCGGCCCTTCCCCTGGGATCCCCCCCGTCGGGGAGCGAGTGTTGCTGAGCCAAGCGGGACGCCCCCCGCTCCTCCTGCAGCTCCCTGGGGTGCAGCCCCCAGCGTTTCATGCCATGACGGTGTGTTTGTGTTCCCGGCGCAGTGGCGACCCCAGCCGGCGCGAGGAGGAGGAGGAGGGGGGGGCCGGGGAGAGGTGCGCCTGCAGCTGGAGCACCAAGGACGAGGCCAAGCTGGCCTTTAAGGAGCTGCTGAAAGACAAGGTACGGAGGAGAGAGCCAGGGTGGGGGGCTGGCCAGGGCGGGGGGCCTGTTTGCAGGAGGCTGGGACTGGCCGGGGGACTGGGGCTGGCCAGGGCGGGGGGCTGGGGCTGGCCAGGGAGGCTGGGGCTGGCACGGTCCCAGCTGAGTCCCAGCGTTTGGTGTCAGGGCGTCCCCTCCAACACGTCGTGGGAGCTGGCCATGAAGATGATCGTGGACGATCCGCGGTACAGGTAGGGACCAGCCCCACCGCCGGCACCGCCCCCCTTCCACGCTGGCTGCGTGCAGGAGTGCAGCCCCCTGCAGGGAGACCCCCCCCCCCCAGCCAGCGCTCCTGCCCCGCTCCCCACAGCGCCCCCTGGCAGAGGCCGGGACTGGAGTACCCGGGAGTACCCCCCCTCCAGCCAGCACCCGCTCCCCACAGCGCCCACTGCTGAGAGAGGCCAGGGCTGGAGTACCCAGGAGCCCCCCCCCCAGCCAGCACCCACTCCCCACAGCGCCCACTGCTGAGAGAGGCCGGGACTGGAGTACCCCCCCCCAGCCAGCGCTCCTGCCCCGCTCCCCACAGCGCCCACTGCTGAGAGAGGCCAGGGCTGGAGTACCCGGGAGCCCCCTCCAGCCAGCGCCCCCGTTTCTGCCCTCGATGCTGGCCCCTCAGCAGCAGCCAGTGCGGGCCTCTAACCCAGCCCAGCCCGTCCGGTCTGTGCCCAGCGCCCTGCCCAAGCTGAGCGAGAAGAAGCAGGCCTTCAATGCCTACAAGGCCCAGCGGGAGAAGGAGGAGAAGGAGGAGGCTCGGCTGAGGGCCAAGGAGGCCAAGGAGGAGCTGCAGCGGTTCCTGGAGCAGCACGAGCGGATGAGCTCCATCACCCGCTACAGGTGTGGGCGGGCGCCGGGGGGGGGGGGGGGGGGGGGGGGGGGGGGGGGGGGGGGGGGGAGAGGGGCCAGGCAGGGGCTGGGAGGCTGTGTGGGGAGAGCAGCCAGGCAGGGGTGTCGTGCCCATGGGACCTGGCCTTGGGGTGCTGGATGGAGGGTCCCAGAGCAGGTGGAAGGTTAGGGGAGCACGCACACAGACAGCTAACAACATTCAGGATCCAACCAACCCCTGTGCGCCTCCCCTCCCCAAGCCAGAGAAAGAACCCAGGAGTCCTGGCTCCCAGCCTCCCCCCACTCTAACCCACTAGACCCCACTCCCCTCGTGCTGCCGGGGAGAGAACCCAGGAGTCCTGGTGCCACTTGCTTTAGCCACAGATCACCCTTCCCTGGCAGTGGAGATGTGCGAGTCCGTTGTGGGCTGTTCTGCAGGGTCTGTGGCCAGCCCGCGGGTGGGGAGGGAGGGAGTGGGGCTGAGAGCAGGTTCCGGGGTCCCCAGTTAGACGGCCTGGGGGAGGGGAGTGTCACTGGCCGGGCGGGGCCCAGCAGGGCTGGGCTTTCTCCAGGGAGGCTGTTCTGGAAGTGACTGAGGGAAGCCCTCCCTGGGGCATCTCCCCGGCCCAGAGGGGCCCCTGCTAACATCAGAAATCACCCACTGCGTCAGTCCCTCCAGGCGTCTCCATCGCCTCTGCCCCTGAGCCCGCAGGAGCCGGGCCGCCCCCTGCCCCGTCAGTGTGCCCAGCTGCTGGCCGCGCTCTGGCTCCGTCCCCGTGGGGGGGAGAAGCGTCTGGGCCCGGGTGTGCAGAGGAGCCGGCCCAGTAACTGCCCGCCCCGGCCGTTCCCTTCCCAGGAAAGCTGAGCAGATGTTCGGGGAGCAGGAGGTTTGGGCTCTGGTCCCCGAGCGCGACCGCAAGGAGATCTACGATGACGTGCTGTTCTTCCTGGCCAAGAAGGAGAAGGTAACAGCGGGTCCCAGTTGTGGCGCAGGGCAGTGACGGGCCGGTGTGAACCCGCTCGGTGTCAGTGCGGAGCGCTCGGCTGTCACACTCCAGAATGGTGTCAGGGCCCGTATGACCCCGTCTGGCGTCGGCAGGGAGCCCAGGCTGTCCCATCATGGTGTCAGGGCCCGTGTGACCCCGTCTGGCGTGGGCAGGGCGCCCGGGCTGTCCCATAATGGTGTCAGGGCCGGTGTGACCCCGTCTGGCGTGGGCAGGGAGCCCAGGCTGTCCCATAACGGTGTCAGAGCCCGGGTGACCCCGTCTGGCGTCGGCAGGGAGCCCAGGCTGTCCCATAATGGTGTCCGGGCCCGTGTGACCCCGTCTGGCGTCGGCAGGGAGCCCAGGCGGTCCCATAACGGTGTCAGGGCCCCTGTGACCCCGCCTGGCGTCGGCAGGGAGCCCAGGCCGTCCCATAACGGTGTCAGGGCCGGTGTGACCCCGTCTGGCGTGGGCAGGGAGCCCAGGCTGTCCCATAACGGTGTCGGGGCCCGTGTGACCCCCGCCTGGCGTCGGCACGGAGCCCAGGCTGTCCCATAACGGTGTCAGGGCCCGGGTGACCCGGCCAGGCATTAGTGCGGCGCGCCCGGCCATCATGCTCCATCCTGATTAAAAACGAATGCTGCACAAAACCCACATGGCACATACTGATTGGCGTCTAAACTGGCTTGCGGCTCGATCCCAGGGCACCAGTGTAAATGGAATCCTCGTCATCCCCCCACAGGGCCCAGGGCTTTGTCAGTGATCTGGGAGAGTGTATAAAATCTGTACAGGAAACGTTCGCAGCTGACAGCTGAGTGGGCGGAGCAGGACAGAGTGATTCAACTGAGTAATCGGCTGCGTCGTAAACTGGGCACGTCCAGGGGTTTAACGCAGCCAAAGGTCACGTCTCTAGGAGCCGGGAGGGTAGGTCACGCTGGCAAGACAGGGCACTGTCTCCTGGCAGACTGGGTCCGTGTGGGCAGCAGCTGAGCAGGACTGTGCGGTGCTGTGGCTCAGAGGGCGAAGCGATGGGTGCACGTCTGAGCAAGAAGACGAAGGGAGATGGTGTCACCTCTGCATGCAGCACTGGTGAGACTGGATACCGTGTCCGCGTCTGGTGTCCGCACTTCCCAACGGGAGCTGACAAATGGGGAAGGGTTCAGAGAAGAGTCACAAGAAGAGACGTGGAAAACCTGCCTCCGTTAGTGAGAGAGCAAAGATCCTCCGTCAGCTTAGTGGATCCCAGAGAAGGCAAAGCAGTGACGTGGTCACAGTAGGAACGTACGTGGGGAGCTGTCTGAGAGCTCCGGGCTCCTATGAAGGCAGAACAAGACCCAGGGGCTGGGGCAGACTGGAAATATGGCACCATTTTGGGGGGAATTAACCATTGAACGGCTCACCCAGGCGTGGGGGGGTCGCTCGGGAGTCTGTAAATGGGATGTTTTGGCTCCGCCCCTGGTTCTGGGCTGGATGAGGGGTCCTGGGGTGTGATTCTCCAGCCCGGCTTATGCAGCTGGCCAGCATTTCTCAGTCTTTTCAGGTCGGGAACCTCTTATTCAAAGTCAAAATGTTCCCCACCCCCTTACGTTTCCTATGGAGTCAGAGTAACCAGTGTGTGTGTGCTGCTGGCACTCAGCCTGGGCGATGGATGGGGGGGGGGGGTCTGCTTCGAAGGGGACAGAGCCCTGGAGGGGAAGCGAGATTTCCTTTGCTTTAGGCTGTAATCACATTTTCAGCGCCTCGTGGCCCCCCCAGGGCCCGGCTGGCCTGGATGGTGAGAGCGGTGCTGCTGGCCGGCCTGGCTCCGGCTCAGGGGGAGCGTCGCCTGCTGGGGGAGGGGGCCGTGGCCACCGGCGCGATCAGCTTGCACCGCAGTAGTGGCTGCTCCGGGGGGGCCGGGGGGGGGTGTTGTAGCAGCGGGCGGGGGGCGTGTGGGGCCGTAGCAGCGGGCGGGAGGCCGTGTGGGGCTGTTGCAGCGGGCAGGGGGCCGTGTGGGGCTGTTGTGTGGGGCTGTGGCAGCGGGTGGGAGGCCGGGGGGCCGTGGCAGCGGGTGGGAGGCGGGGGGGCCGTGGCAGGGGGTGGGGGGCCGGGGGGGGGGTGGGGGCGGGTGGGGGGGGGGGGGGGCGGGGCGGGGGGGGGGGGGGGGGGGGGGGGGCGGCGGGGGGGCGGGGGGGGGGGGGGGGGGCGGGGGGGGGGTGGGGGGGGGGGGGGGGGGGGGTGTGGGGCCGTGGCAGCGGGGGGGAGGCGGTGGGGCCGTGGCAGGGGGCGGGGGGCCGGGGGGGCGGTGGCAGCGGGGGGGCGGCGGTGGGGGCGGGGCAGGGGGCCGGTGGGGCCGTGTGGGGCCGTGGCAGCGGGGGGGAGGCAGTGGGGCCGTGGCAGGGGGCCGGGGGGGCCGTGTGGGGCCGTGGCAGGGGGCCGGGGGGCCGTGGGGGTGGGGGGGGGGGGCGGGGGGGGGGGGGCGGGGGGGGGTTCTGGGGGGGGCGGGGGGGCGGGGGGGGGGGTGGGGGGGGGGTTGGGGCGGGGGGGGGGGGGGGGGGGGGGGGCCGTGTGGGGCCGTGTGAGCGGGTGGGAGGCGGTGGGGCCGTGGCAGTGGGCGGGGGGCCGGGGGGGCCGTGGCAGCGGGTGGGAGGCTGTGGGGCCGTGGCAGGGGGCCGTGGGGGCCGTGTGGGGCCGTGGCAGCAGGTGGGAGGCTGTGGGGCCGTGGCAGTGGGTGGGAGGCGTGTGGGGCCGTGGCAGGGGGCCGGGGGGCCGTGGCAGCGGGTGGGAGGCGGTGGGGCCGTGGCAGTGGGCGGGGGGCCGTGGGGGCCGTGGCAGCGGGTGGGAGGCGGTGGGGCCGTGGCAGTGGGCGGGGGGCCGGGGGGGCCGTGGCAGCGGGTGGGAGGCTGTGGGGCCGTGGCAGCGGGTGGGAGGCTGTGGGGCCGTGGCAGGGGGCCGGTGGGGCCGTGTGGGGCCGTGGCAGCGGGTGGGAGGCCGGGGGGGCCGTTGCGGAGGGCCGGGGGGCGCTGTGTGTCCCGGGCTGGGTCCCTGCGGCGGGGGCGTCTGACGCGGCCCGTCTCCTCCGCGCAGGAACACACCAAGCAGCTGCGCAAGCGGAACATCCAGGCCCTGAAGAACATCCTGGACAACATGAGCAACGTCAGCTTCCAGACCACCTGGTCCGAGGCCCAGCAGTACCTGATGGACAACCCCACCTTCGCCGAGGACCAGGACCTGCAGAGTGAGGGCAGCCCCGGGCCTCCCCTGCCCCCAGATAAATGGTACAGGCCAGCCATTGCCCCCCCCCCCCGCCCCTACCCTAAGATAAATGGTACAGGCCAGCCATTGCCCCCCTTGCCCCCACCCTAAGATAAATGGTACAGGCCAGCCATTGCCCCCCTTGCCCCCACCCTAAGATAAATGGTACAGGCCAGCCATTGCCCCCCCCCATGCCTCCACCCTAAGATAAATGGTACAGGCCAGCCATTGCCCCCCTTGCCCCCACCCTAAGATAAATGGTACAGGCCAGCCATTGCCCCCCCCCCCCCCGACCCTGCCCCTACCCTACCCTACCCTAAGATAAATGGTACAGGCCAGCCATTGTCCCACCCCGCCCCCAGATAAATGGTACAGGCCAGCCATTGCCTCCCCCCTAAGATACATGGTACAGGCCATCCATGCCCACCCCGCCCCAAGATAAATGGTACAGGCCAGCCATGCCCCCACCCCTCCCAAGAAAAATGGTACAGGCCAGCCACTCCCCTGGCCCCATAAATAGTACAGGCCAGCCACACCCTTTCTCCCAGAAAGGTGCCATCTGGTTGCACCCATCTCCCGAGTCTCAGGGGCTCCACCTGTCTCCCCAAGATGGTACATTCCAAGGGGATTGAGAGTCAGGACTTCTGCACCCCCTTGTCTAACCATTACACCGTCTGCCCCTCTCCCAGCAACCCTGGTGCCCAGCCTCCCCCACCCCCTGCTCTAACCCCCCCGACCTCACTGCCCACCCAGAGCGAGGGTAGAACCCAGGTGTCCTGGATCTCTCCTGCTCTACCTCACTGGACCCCCTCCCCTTCTAGGGGCAGGGGTAGAACCCAGGAGTCCTGGGTCCCAGCCCCCCCTGCTCTAACCCACCCGACCTCACTGCCCACCCAGAGCTGGGGTAGAACCCAGGAGTCTTGGCCGCCAGACCTGCCTGTTGTAACTCACTGGGCCCCTCCCCTTCTAGGGCCAGGGGTAGAACCCAGGAGTCCTGGCGTCTAGCCCCCCTGGCCCTAACCCACTGAACCTCCCTCCCCTCCGCTCTCAGAGCCAGGGCTAGAACCAGAGGCCTTGCTCCCAGCCCCTGCTCTGTAACCATGGGACATCCCTCTAGACGAGGGGCAAAGGGTTGTTGTTGTATCCCACCGGCTCCCCTCCGTGGTCCCATGCTCCCCCAGCTCCTTCCTGCCCTGCCCTGCCCCGCCCGGTGCCATCTCTCCCCGCTCATCCCCCCCGCGCCTCTTGCAGACATGGACAAGGAGGATGCACTGATCTGCTTCGAGGAGCACATCCGCACGCTGGAGAAGGAGGAGGAGGAGGAAAAGGAGAGGACAAGGCTGCGTGAGAGGCGCCAGCAGCGGAAGAACAGAGAGGCCTTCCAGGTATCCGTACCCTGGGGTCTGGAAGAGGTGGTGACGCCCTAGCGTGGGGGGGACGGGTCTGGGTCTGGGTCTGGGCTCGGCGGAGCAGGGCGGCCTGTAGGCTGCCTGCCCCTTTGGGGGGGCATCAAGGACTTGGCCAGGAGGGGGTCAGGGTGCTGGGCTGGGAGGAGGGTGTATCTGGAGCCGTAACCCTTCCATGCCCAGTGCAGGGGTGGTCATTGCACATCAGCAGGGTTTAAAGAGCTCAGTGGTTGGCCCCTGGTCACTGGAATGCCTCCTCCTGTAGTTGTTCCAGCAGTTCTGGTTTGGGCAGCTTCTCCCCTTCCTGTCCTCCTTCCCACTGGCTCTGGCCACGATGGCCACGGGGTCAGGTGCCTGGGCAGGACAGCAGAACGTGACTGTTCTGTGCTGCAGGACGGCAGGGCTGGGAGTCAGGACGCCTGGGTTCTGTTCCCGACTCCACGCCAGGCTGGGTGGGTCGCTCAGGGCTCAGTTCTGCAGCTTGGAAGTCAGAGGGAGTTTGGGATTGTGGCTGCAGCCGGAGGCGGATCAGTCCCCTCCCCTCCCTGTGCCCGAGTGAACACCAGCTCCCGGGGCACTAAGGGGAGGTGACGTGAACATCCCCGCACAGGTCTAAGGGGCCCTTAGCTCTCATTCCCCAGGCGGCCGCCAGGGGACGCCCTGCAGCGTGCGGAGCACCTGGCCGCCTGCATGCTGGCAGCAGGGTCAGAGCAGGACTAGAACCCAGGTCTAGAACCCAGTAAACCAGAGACCAGTCCCAGCCTCCCTCTGGACTCCTGTCCTCATTCGCCACATCCCTGCAGTGACCCAGCCCTGCTGCCCGCAGATAACCACCCGCCAGCGAGCCCCTGCCGCGGGCAGCTGAACCCCCCCTTCGGGCAGAGTGACCTTCTCTGCAGGAGAGCGTCTGGGGGGATCCAGCTGTTACCTGGGACCTGCTATCCAGGGAGTGGCCAGCAGGGGGCAGCAGCTACTCAGGCCCTTTTCCTAAGGCAAAGCCACCCAGCATATCCCCAGCTGATGCTGCAGTTGGCTCTGTGTTCGCTTTAGGCCGAGTCCCCGGAATCGGGCCCCGCGCCTTAGGCGCCTTTTGAGTTTTCTAATTTTGTTTACTCACCCGGACCACCGCTCCGGGCCTTCGGCGGCATTTCGGCGGCGGGGGGTCCTTCAGCGGAGCGAGTGATCGACCCCCCTGCCGCCGAAGACACGGACCGCCGCCTGGTATTCGCATCGGGCCCCGCAGGTCCTAAAGCCGGCCCTGGTTTGGGGCACGATCACGTGTGGCGGCGAGGCCGGGCCGTGGCCCAATGCTCGTTCTCTCTCCATGGCGGCACAGACGGGCCGTGGCCCAGGGCTCGCTCTCTCCGTGGTCCAGGGCTCTCTCTGCACAGAGACAATTGGAATTGGAAAAGGTTCAGAAAATGCCAACAAAAATGATGAGGGGGATGGAACGGCTTCCGTATGAGGAGAGATTAATGAGACTGGGACTTTTCAGCTTAGAAACAAGACGACTAAGGGGGGCTATGATAGAGAAATCATGATGGGTGTGGAGAAAGTCAATAAGGAAGTGTTATTTACTCCTCCTCATAACACAAGAACTAGGGGTCACCAAATGGAATCAATAGGCAGCAGGTTTAAAACAAACAAAAGGAAGTATTTCTTCACACAACGCACAGTCAACCTGTGGAACTCCTTGCCAGAGGATGTTGTGAAGGCCAAGACTATAACAGGGTTCATAAAAGAACTAGAGAAGTTCATGGAGGACAGGTCCATCAATGGCTATTAGCCAGGCTGGGCAGGGATGGTGTCCCTAGCCTCTGTTTGCCAGGAGCTGGGAATGGGCGACAGGTCACATGATGATTCCCTGTTCTGTTCATTCCCTCTGGGGCCCCTGGCATTGGCCACTGGCTAGATGGACCCAGTAGGCTGTTCTGATGATCTGTTTCACGGTGCAGAGGGGTCGTGTGATCCGTGCCGCTCCCCCTGCTGTTTGGAGGGGCCGCGGGGGGTGGGGCTCTGCTGTTCCCGGGGGCGCAGGTGTGTTCGGGGGAGGGGCTGATCTCCAAGTTCTCTCTCGCTCTGTCGTAGAATAACAGGCTGCTTCTTGCCCAGGCCTTTCTGGATGAGCTGCACGACAAGGGGCAGCTGCACTCCATGTCCACCTGGATGGAGCTGTACCCCTCGCTCAGCGCTGACGCCCGCTTTGCCAACATGCTGGGCCAGCCCGGTAAGGAGCGGTGTAGCCGCGGGGGGCGGGGGGCCATGGGGGAGAGCCCCTGGGGGGGGGGTGTTAAAGGGCCAGCCGTGACTGCAGCAGGAGCCCAAAAGAGGTGGAACTCCTGCTCCCGGGTAGAGCCGGGGGGGCCCACTGGGGTGGGTTCCTGGGGGATGGGTAGCATCACCCCCCCCCCCATTACAGCCGGGAAAGCGCAGAGAGGAGAAGGGACTTGCCCGAGGGGGCAGAGGCTGTGATGCTGAAGCAGAGCTGAGGGGTCTGAGCACCGGGCGTCCCTGGGTTCAATCCCTGCCCTGGCCGGGTTCCCTTCCTGCACCTCCCCACTGGGGCCTAGTGAGCTGCCGCTCGCCTCCTGGGCCTCGTTTGACAGTGTTCAGCGAGGCTGCATCAAGTGCTTAGTGAGGGGACTGGAGAATAGACATGGGCAGGGGTCGGCAACCTTTCAGAAGTGCTGTGCCGAGTCTTCATTTATTCACTCTGATTTAAGGTTTCGCGTGCCAGTCATACATTTTAACCTTTTTAGAAGGTCTCTTTCTATAAGTCTATAATATATAACTAAACTATTGTTGTATGTAAAGTAAACAAGATTTCAAAATGTTTAAGAATCTTAATTTAAAATTAAATTAAAATGCAGAGCCCCCCGGACCGGTGGCCAGGACCCGGGCAGTGTGAGTGCCACTGAAAATCAGCTCGTGTGCCGCCTTCCGCACGCGTGCCATAGGTTGCCTACCCCTGGACTAGGGGTAAGAGCAGGGGGCTGGGAGTCAGGACTCCTGGGTTCTGTGCCCTGCTCTGGGAGGGGAGTGGTGTCTAGTGGTTAGAGCAGGGGGCTGGGAGCCAGGACTCCTGGGTTCTGTGCCCTGCTCTGGGAGGGGAGTCGTGTCTAGTGGTTAGAGCAGGGGGCCGGGAGCCAGGACTCCTGGGTTCTGTTGCTCACTCGCGATGTGACTGCCCTGTGCAATGACCTGCCTGCCTGAGGTGGGGTATTAATTAAGGAGCATAGTGCGCTGGGGGCTTCTCTGGAGCCTGGCGGCCCCCCCCTCCTGGTGCCACGCTGGGTGTCCTGGCAGGGCCTGTAACGCCGCCCCCTCTGCTCAGGCTCCACCCCCCTGGACTTGTTTAAATTCTACGTGGAGGATCTCAAGGCTCGTTTCCATGACGAGAAGAAGATCATCAAGGACATCTTAAAGGTGAGGGCATGCAGCTGCCTCTGCCCGTGGGGTTTGGGGTCCTGTCTGACCAGCTTCCCCAGCCCCCGATTGTCCTGCTGTGTGGAGAGGGCCTTGGAATGGCCCCGGCCCCTCTGCCCGGCCTTGCGTGCCCAGCCTGCCAGGCTCCTGTTCTCTCTGCAGGTGCACTTCCCCTTGCGGATGAAGTGTGAAGCCAGCGCCCCAAGCCATAGGCTAATCCGGGCCGCAGTCCAGCTCCGCTCATTTCATTCTGCCTCTCTCAGACTCCCATGCTTTGCGCTGGATGTGGGCCTGTTCTTTGCATCCTGTCCTAAACAGCTGCCATGCCCCACCCCAGAGATGGCTGCATTTCAGGGCTAGGGCGAAGTGAACCCTCTTTATGTACCACACTGTATGTGCAGGGGGACGGGGACTCCCCCATGACCTCCTGCCCTCGCCCTGTTCTGGGCACAGCCGCTGCTGGCCCTGGGGGATGGGATGGGACGGGACGCGGGTGACCCTGCCTCTGTCCTGGCAGGATCGCGGCTTCGGCGTGGAGGTGAACACGACCTTCGAGGACTTCGCCCACGTGATCAGCTTTGACAAGAGGGCAGCCACGCTGGACGCAGGCAACATCAAGCTCACCTTTAACAGCGTAGGTGGGGCGGGGCGGGGCCGAGCGGGGCCTGGCCCCCACCCCGTGGCGTTAACCCCTCGGTGTCTGCCCCACAGCTGCTGGAGAAGGCTGAGGCGCGGGAGCGGGAGCGGGAGAAGGAGGAAGTGCGCAAGCTGCGTCGCCGGGAAGCAGCCTTCAAGAGCATGCTGAAGCAGGCGGCCCCGCCCCTGGAGCCCGGCTCCTCCTGGGACGAGGTATCGGGGGGACCCGCTCCCCTGCAGCGCCCGGCCCCTGGGCAACATCCCCCACCAGGCCCAGCCCCTCACCCCGGCATCACTCCCTGGCCCCAGCCCCTCCCCTCAGCATCGCTCCCCTGGCCCCAGCCCCTCCCCTCGGCGTCACTCCCTGGCCCCAGCCCCTCCCCTCGGCGTCCCTCCCTGGCCCCAGCCCCTCCCCGCCGCGGCCCCCGCTGCCCCCCGCCCCCCCCCCCGGCGTCGCTCCCGGGCCCCGGCCCCGCCCCGCGGCGTGCCCCCCTGGCCCCAGCCCCTCACCCGGCGTCATCCTGGTGTCACTCCCCAGGCCGGGCCCCTCCCCTCAGCATCGCTCCCCTGGCCCCAGCCCCTCCCCTCAGCATCGCCCCCCTGGCCCCAGCCCCTCCACTCGGCGTCGCTCCCTGGCCCCAGCCCCTCAGCCCGGCGTGACTCCCTGGCCCCCGCCCCTCACCCCGGCGTCCCTCCCTGGCCCCCGCCCCTCTCCCCGGCGTCACTCCCTGGCCCCGGCCCCTCCCCTCGGTGTCCCCCCCTGGCCCCAGCCCCCCCCCGCGCCCTCACCCCCTGGCCCCAGCCCCTCCCCCGGCATCACTCCCCTGCCCCAGCCCCCCCCCCCGGCGTCCCCCCCCGGCCCCAGCCCCTCCCCGCGGCGTCACTCCCTGGCCCCAGCCCGTCACCCCGGCGTCACTCCCTCGGCCCAGCCCCCCCCCCCCCCCCCCCCCCTCCCCCCCCCCCCCCCGCCCCTCCCCCCCCCCCCCCCCCCCGGCCCCCCCCCCCCCCGCCCCCCCCGCCCCGCCCCCCCCCCCCCCCCGCCCCCTAGCCCCCCCCCCCCCCCCCCCCGCCTCCCCCCCCGGGCCCCGCCCCTCCCCCCGGCGTCACTCCCTGGCCCCAGCCCCTCACCCCGGTGTCACTCGCCAGGCCGGGCCCCTTCCCACCCCCCAGGCTGTCCGGCAGGGCAGTGCTGGTGTGAGCTGTCCCCAGCTACTGTGCATGGCTCCTCCCCCCTCCCCCCCAAACACAGGGAGCTTCCTGCCAATCTTTGGCTCTATGGCTGAGGTTAGAGATTGAAGGAGTCACCCAAGGCCCCCCAGAGAGCGCGGTGACAGCCTGGAGCCTCCGCCGCACTGTGTGCTCTGGCCCCCAGGGCGGGGGGTGGCCGTGCTGTGGAGCAGGGGGTGACCGTGCCGTGGGGCAGGGGCTGGCCGTGCCGTGGGGTGGCCGTGCCGTGGGCAGGGGGTGGCCATGCCATGGGTGGGGGCTCTGGCCGTGCCGTGGGGCAGGGGCTGGCCGTGCCGTGGGGCAGGGGCTGGCCGTGCCGTGGGCAGGGGGGGGGCTGGCCGTGCCGTGCCGTGGGCTTTGCCACAGGGGAGGGGCCGGGCTGTCCCCCAGCTCCCTGTCTCTGCAGGTGCGGGAGCGCTTCGTCAGTGACCTGGCCTTCGAGCAGATCACGCTGGAGTCAGAGCGGATCCGGCTCTTCAGGGAGTTCCTCCAGGTGGTGGAGGTGAGGAGGGGGCAGGGCCTGGCCCCAGCCCGGTGGGGGGACGACAGGGTCCTGCTCTTGGCAAGAGGGCCCGGGGCCCTGTGTGGAGGGGGCGGGGCGGCTCTGGGGCCCTGTGTGGAGGGGGCAGGATGCTCTGTGCCCCAAGAGGCTCTGGGTCCCATGTGGAGGGGATGGCAGCTCTTGGGCTACCCGCTGTCTCCTTCCCACCTCGCTGTGCCCTGAGTGGCCCCTGCCCCGTGGGGCCTGTGGGGCTGGGCCTGACGGGCTGTGGCTCTGTGCCCCGCAGAACGAGTGCCAGCACTACCACGCCAAGGCCAAGAAACACGCCAAGAGAGGCAGGAAGCACCATCGGAAGCGCTCGCAGTCGGTGAGACCCGGGGCCAGGGCCGGGGGGCCGGGCAGCTGGAAGCAGGGCGAGGCGCTGGGGTCACCCGGAGCTGGGCCTGGAGCCCTGAGCAGCGTGGATGCCCATTGGTGCTGGTGGACGGGCAGGGGAGAGCAGGGGATTTAGGGCCTGGGGGGCCCCGGGTCCGTCAGATCCTGCTCAGAGGAGTTCGCTGGGGTGAGGGGGGCCAGCCTGGGCCGTGTTAACCCCCGCTCCCCATCCCCCCTGCCAGGGCTCAGAGTCGGACCTGGAGTCCCATCACCAGCGGGCCCAGAAGAGGAAGAAGCGGAATCACTCGGAGTCCGGCTCGGAGCTCTCCTCCTCGCCCGACTCAGGTGGGCGCTGGGGCTACCCTGGGCAGGTGGGCAGGGGGAGGGACTGGGCCCCTGCCCTGCCCCCTGGCACCCGGGCACGGCTGGGCCCCTTGGCGGAGAGCCGTGGCGGCGCCCGCCTGACGCCCCCTCTGCCTGCAGATCTCAGCTCCCGCAAGTCCAGGAAGCAGAAGAAGAAAAGCAAGAAGAAGAGGCACAAATCGGTGAGTGCAGCGGGGGAGGGGATGGGGCCAAGCCCGGGGCGGGGAGGGCGCTGGTGGAATATCCCCACCCCCCACCCCCGTCTCAGCTTCGCCCCCCTGAGCCCCAGCCGCTGTGTTACAGAACAGCCCCCAGAGCGAGGGCGAGCGAGGGAAAGAGAAAGGCAGGAAGGGGAAGGAGAAGGAGCCGGAGCGGGCGGAGGGGCGACGGCGCTCCCCCCAGCGCAGCCTCAAGAGGGAGAAGGTAAGTGGGGGGCAGGGGAGGTGGAAGTGCTGGCTTTGGGGGGCAAGAGGGGGGCAGGCCAGGGGTGGGGGTAGGAGGGGCTAGAGGCAGATGTGGGGCAGGCAGGGGGGTCAGACGCTGGCTGTGGCGCAGGTTGCAAGGCAGGCAATGGGGCAGGACGCCGGCAGTGGGGCAGGTAGGGGGCAGGGACGCCAGCAGTGGGGCAGGCAGGGGGGGCGGGACGCCAGCAGTGGGGCAGGTAGGGGGCAGGGACGCCAGCAGTGGGGCAGGCAGGGGGGCGGGACGCCAGCAGTGGGGCAGGCAGGGGGCAGGGACGCCAGCTGTGGGGCAGGCAGGGGGGCGGGACGCCAGCAGTGGGGCAGGCAGGGGGGGCGGGACGCCAGCAGTGGGGCAGGCAGGGGGGCGGGGACGCCAGCAGTGGGGCAGGCAGGGGGGCGGGGACGCCAGCTGTGGGGCAGGCAGGCTGCCCCCCTGATATCTCTCCCCGCCCCCACGCAGAGCGTCTGGGACACGTCGGACAGCGAGCCGAGCGAGGCCGAGCTGGAGAAGCGGCGTCGGACGCTGCTGCAGCAGCTGGACGATGATCAGTAGCCAGGTCTGCGGGACTGTCGCTGAGCTGGGGCTCCCTGGGGCCCCTGTGGGGCCCCCTCAGCTCCCCACCCCCCTGCCCAGCCTGGGGAGAGGCTCCGGACAGCTCGGTGCGGGCGAGGGGCTGCTGCTCTGCCCCAGGACTGGGGGCTCCCGAGAGAGCAGAGAGGGGGTGCCCTGCTCCGCCCAGGACTCCTTCCCCCCGTCCCTGTGGATCCCCCCTGCACCCGTCGCCCCCGGGGCTGCTGTGACCACCTCCGCTTGGCCGGCCCCTCGGCGCTCAGAGGACCGGCCCCCGGACGGCGGGGCCCTGGGCTGCAGAGGGCGAGTGCAGCTCGGCGCTGGCTCTCACGCGTGGTTCCGAGGATCGTGGGCGCCTGGGGCTCCTGGCGGGGTTGGCCGCGGGGGCGTGTGCTGCTGAGTAGCCGGGACCCTCGGGCCGCTCGTACTCTGGGAATTAAAGGGGTTTTTTAAATAATAATATTTATAAATGTGGCCTGGCGGCTGCCGTCTCATGGTGCATTGTGCATGGCCAGGCTGGCGTGGCCCAGCCCCCGAGGAACTGATGGGGGTGGGCTCTGTCATGTGACAGGGAATGGGCTGCGCCCCCCCCCCCATCACCGTTGGCCCAGTGCGAGGTGCTGAGCCCCCCCCCCCCCCCCGCCCCCGGGGGGGAGGGGGGGGGGGCCGGGGGGGGGGGGGGGGGCCCCCCCCCCCCCCCCCCGCTCCGTCAGCCCCTGGCGGCAGCTCCCCCCATTGCCTGCAGCATGAGGTCGTTGAGCACCGGCTCCAAGCCTGGGGGCTGCTCAGGGCCGGAGCCCCCTGGGGTTGGGGGCCGACACGGAGCATCCCCTGGCAGAGAGCAGCTGGCAGGCTCGGCCTGTTGGTGCTGGGGTGTGTAAGCAGGTGCCTGCTCAGCCCCAGGCCGTCAGGAGCCCCAAGGAGCTGGGAAATGGGGCCCACGCTGGGAGATCAAACCTCCTTGGGGGGAGCAGACACCTGAGAAGAGGCTTGTGCCAGCCCCGCGTGGGGCCATAGTGGCTCAGGACAGGTTTTGTTCAATATCTTCATTAATGATCTGGATGACGGCGTGGACTGCACCCTCAGCAAATTTGCAGATGATACTAAACTGGGAGGAGTGGTAGATACGCTGGAGGGTAGGGATAGGATACAGAGGGACCTAGACAAATTAGAGGATTGGGCCAAAAGAAACCTGATGAGGTTCAACAAGGACAAGTGCAGAGTCCTGCACTTAGGACGGAAGAATCCCATTCACTGTTACAGACTAGGGACCGAGTGGCTAGGCAGCAGTTCTGCAGAAAAGGACCTAGGGGTTACAGTGGACGAGAAGCTGGATATGAGTCGACAGTGTGCCCTTGTTGCCAAGAAGGCTAACGGCATTTTGGGCTGTATAAGTAGGGGCATTGCCAGCAGATCGAGGGACGTGATCGTTCCCCTCTATTCGACATTGGTGAGGCCTCACCTGGAGTACTGTGTCCAGTTTTGGGCCCCACACTACAAGAAGGATGTGGAAAAATTGGAAAGAGTCCAGCAGAGGGCAACAAAAATGATTAGGGGGCTGGAGCACATGAGTTATGAGGAGAGGCTGAGGGAACTGGGATTGTTTAGTCTGCAGAAGAGAAGAATGAGGGGGGATTTGATAGCTGCTTTCAACTACCTGAAGGGGGTTCCAAAGAGGATGGATCTAGACTGTTCTCAGTGGTACCAGATGACAGAACAAGGAGTAATGGTCTCAAGTCGCAGTGCGGGAGGTCTAGGTTGGATATTAGGAAACACTATTTCACTAGGAGGGTGGTGAAGCACTGGAATGGGTTACCTAGGGAGGTGGTGGAATCTCCTTCCTTAGAGATTTTTAAGGTCAGGCTTGACAAAGCCCTGGCTGGGATAATTTAGTTGGGGCTGGTCCTGCTTTGAGCAGGGGGTTGGACTGGATACCTCCTGAGGTCCCTTCCAACCCTGAGATTCTATGATTCTATGACAGAGCGCAGAGGAGGGCACTGGGTATAGAAAACCCCAAACACTCCCTTGCTCTCGCCCCAAACAGGGAGGGGAGCTGGGCCGCACCAGAGACAAACGCCCTCCCCGGTGGCCTTGGCTGCACCCGCGGGTGCGCAGTGCCCAGCTCACAGGGTGTCACAGCTCGGCCTTGGGCCACACCTGGGCACTGGGGGGACCACCCTGCCCCACTTCCATCATGGCTGGTTTCACCCATGAGCGCATCAGAGCCAGGCCAGTCCTGGCGGCTGCAGCTCCCGGCCCCCTAGGACAGGGAGGGCTCTCGCTGCCCCCCCCCCCCCATGTTGCGAGGGGAGGGTGGGGGTGCTGGGTAACCTTCCTCAGCATCAATGCAGGCTGAGCGCATCGAAGTCGAACCCTCCTAGGCCCCAAGCCTGCGTGGATCCGTGGGTTCTCCCGGCGTTAGGAAGGGTGCACAGCGGGCTGCATACAACAGTCAGTATATTTCACATGTACAAAAAGTCACACCTAGCTACAGAGCGATAATGGCACGGCGACGCTGTAAACAATGGGGCAGGCAGCGGCCCCACTGCAGCCACCGCCTGGGCCTTGGTCCCTTTCGTTCCAATAGTGTTAGTGCAGCCCCGAGCGTCGGGGCAGGAGCTCAACGCCCAGGGCTGCGAGTGAGACAGGAAGTGTGTGGGGTAAAGTGCTGGTCTGCTCTGAAAAATAACCGGGCCCAGGGTGGGAAAGTGGGGGCGATTCCCAGCGCAGCTCCCTTATGGGGTTCGGGACGGCCTCCCATGCTGCTGGCCACAGCAGAGGACTAGCACGTGGATTAGGAGCTCTTCCAGGCAGGGCGGGGTGAGGGCTGAGGCCTTGTGCCACGGCTGTGACAGTGGGGTGAGCGTCTTCGGTTTAGTGGCTGCCACAGCACGTGTGCTCCAAGGCTCGCTAACCCTGCTGCCAGGGTGTTTACATGCCCCCCCCCCCAAGCTGGAGCTGAAACTGGTTTGCCACTGCAGGGACATGTTCCCATCCCAAAATCACAGATGACTTTCATACCCCGAATGCTCAACAGATGTTGTTTGGTTCAGGTGGCTGGACCAGGGCCCTCTGCCCTGCACTGGCTGTGGGCCGGGGGGTGTCAGTTCCCCCAAGAGACTCTCCTGGGGGTGGGCGGTGTCAGGGTTTCCCCAGGCCCAGGTCAGAGCAGAGAGGCACCAGGCATGGCAGACCCCAGCGAGTTGGCGCGGAGCAGAACGAACGAGAAGGGTGAGTACAGCCATTGCTTTGACAAGGAGACAGGTGCGAAGGCCACGTGCAGGGCACGTCAGTACCCACTGCACTTAGTATTTGGTCTGGCTTTTTCCCTACAGAAGAGAACAACACTGTTTGTCAGGGCAGGCCCCGGCTGAGAATGGGGGCAGGTCACAACCAGGCCCCAGCCCACCTTTAAGGACTGGCCTTGAGGCGCTACTGACTGGCGCGGCAAGGAGGAGGCATCACGGCTCGATACCAGGGAGGCCAGGTTGGGAGAACACCCCTGGCGCCCGTGGCAGCTCAGGCCCTAGCTTGGATGGCGTTACTCTGGCGTCGGGGGGTGAAGATAATTCAGGTCCAAATTGCAGTGGAAGCTGGTACCCAACTCCTTGCAAGATCCTGGCCTCCACCCCAGCTGGGACACATCTGCCCCATAGAGCCGCTCTCCTGCTGGGCAGGAGGCGCCGGGCATGGCAGGAGGCTGCCCTTGGAGGACACAGCAGGCTGGGCTGGCCTAGAGAGGGA
Source organism: Platysternon megacephalum (assembly GCA_003942145.1). Lineage (NCBI taxonomy): Eukaryota > Metazoa > Chordata > Testudines > Platysternidae > Platysternon > Platysternon megacephalum. The sequence goes on from QXTE01000170.1 coordinate 1,136,113, forward strand.
GGAAGGCTTTTGGGTTGAGGAAAGGCCCTGTGTCTCAGTGGTTCCTGGCCCCGGGCACAGCATTACCGGATCCAGCACATGGCCAGTGTCAGCTGTACCCCGCCCTGGCGCGCCCCCACCCCCACATGTTGCACAGGGCCAGCGATGGGAAATCGGCCCATGGGAGGTGCAAGGGGCCCCGAGCCTGGTGCTGGTGCCTGGGGAAGGCCGGGGCACTTGTCCGGCCAGGAGCTGCCTGGCTTTGACGCTAGAACACCACCGCCAGAGGGTATTTAAACAGCCACCGCTGCTGAGCAGGCCAGGCCGGCTCCCCCAGCATCCGCCCTGCGGCACCCCTTCCAGGCCAGGCCTGTGCGGGGCCAGGGGCCGCCCCGCGGGGCCAGCGGCTGCCTATGCTGCGGTGGGCTGGAGCGTTTCCGAGCAGCTGGGAACGAGGCAGGGCGGGGAGCGGGCTGCTGCCAGGAGCTGATAAAGGTTGGAACAGCCCAGTCCCCCTGGGCTGTGCTGGCTCGAGACCCACTGGGATATGCCGGGGGGGGTGGGGGGTGAAATCGGTCTAACCCTGACCCCCAAGACTCAGAACATGGGGCTGGGGGGGCCCCCACACCCAGGGTCATGGCCACTTGAGCCCGAGCGCCAGGGGTTTCTGCATCTGCCAGTGTCCTGCTGCCGCCGGGGGGCTCCCGCAGTGCCGAAGTGGAGCGCCGGCCAGTCCCGTCCGTGAGCCGGCGGTGCAGGATTCGCTAATACTGTCGCTCTAAGGCACTTCCCAAGGCACAGAGCCAGCCTCGCCCGAGGTCCCTTTGGTCCTTCAGTGTGGAGTCGGGGCAGGGGGCGGGAGGGGCAGGACAGAGGCCCCTGGGGAGAGGCCCAGCCACGAATGGGTCCAGGCTCCGGCTGGCGGCGTTGGCCCGTCTGAGCGGCCGGGCGTGAAGGTCTGTGCAGGGGAGAGAGAGGGGAGTTAGGGAGGGGGGAGCAGGGGCACGGGCAGGCCAGAGCGCCCGTGCAGAGGCGCCCAGCTCTGGGGGGTGACTGCAGCAGCGTCTCCTTGGCGCATGTTTGCTCTAGGCTGGTGAGGCCAGTGACACCCCCAGCCCCGCCCAGCAGAGGTGCCACACCTGCTTTGCAGCCTGGGGAAAATCAGCCCCACAGAGCCCCCGGCTCATGCAGCACCCTCTGTGCTCTGGCCGCAGGCAGCACCCTGGGGTGGGGCACCGAGCCAGGCCCCAGGGCCGGGAGCTGCCCAGGTGCAGGGACCCGCGGGTCTGATTTAGGCAGAAGTGGCAGAGCGGGTTAGAGCCAGGGGGAGGGGGGGGTCCCTTACCCTCTGCCCTGGCCGGGGAGCTAGAGGCGGATTGTTCTTGCTGCTATGGGGGGGGGGGGGCAGAAACAAGGGGGGGGCAGAGCCGAGCTCCCAGCAGGTTGGAGTCACCCCTCCCCCTCCGGCAGGACCATGGCCCGTTCCAGAGCTGGGACGCCCCGAAGGCCTGGGGGGGGCTGGCTTAGGGGTTCGATGTCCTTGCTCTGGCACGTTAAGGGCTGCGATCCCGTTTCACCCCCGACACAGAGCACGACCCCACCCCAGTCCCCAGAACGGGGGAGGGGCACGGCCGCTCTCTGTGCTGTGAACTGGGCTGAGACCCAGCAAACTCGCTCCACGGGGGGGCAGTGTCAGGTGGGAGCAGCCCCTGAGCTGGATTCTGCAGCCCACCCCCCCTGAAACCCCCAGCCCCCCACATCCAGCGTCGGTATCAGCACCTGCCTCCTGATGCACAGTCGGTCCCCACGGCTCCACCAACCCCCGCACGTCACCGCACGTCCCCCCCATGCAGACACCGAGCCCCCTTGGGGGCGGATTTAGTAAACTACTCTACTGCGTTAGCATGGAGGGCGCATGCGCCGGGACGGGGGTACATGCAGTGCCAGGCTGGGTGCCCCCAGCAGGGGGCGTGGCGGTGGGGGGGGGGGGTTTGCGGACAGGGCGCTCTGTCCCGGGGGGGGGGGGGGGGGGGG
>QXTE01000170.1:1138287-1212417 GCA_003942145.1 Platysternon megacephalum
GGGGGGGGTGCATGCAGTGGCAGGCTGGGTGCCCCCAGCAGGGGGCGTGGCAGTGGGAAGGGGCCAGTGCATGCAGCATGGGATGCTCCGTCCGGGGCCATGCACGGGGAGCAGGGCTCGGGGGGGCGATACCTTGGCAGGGCATTACTGCGCCCGGGGCTAACAGTTAGACTCATCGTGGTGGGACGGGTCGCAGAAGAACCGAGAGCCCCGTTTGGCGGATCGGGCCGTGAAGGGGACACTCTTCAGCACTGCAGACGTTTGACAGAGACACGCGTCAAAGCCGGCACGGCCGCCCCCGTCCCGTCCCCACCACCCCAGGGAGCAGCCGGCGGGGGCTGAGGCCCAGCGAGCCGCTGGCAGAGCCACGGGCGTCCCCGGCTGGCGGCACCTCAGGGCCGGCGCTGCACGTTCCCGTGGCACGAGACGGCTCCTGCCCCAACCAAGCAGACGTGGCCCCGCGAGGGGCACCCAGCAGGGCAGGGGCAGAACCGGGAACAGGACCCAGGCGTCCTGAGTCCTGGCCCGGCGCCCCATCCACTAGGCCATGCTGCCTCTGGGGCTCCCCCAGCACCCATGGGGGGTGAGGCGGGGAGGGGGCAGGCACCTACCTGTGATGATGTCCTCGATGGTCCCGTCCTTGCCCTCGTAGACGGGCCGGTGCTCCTTGGCCTGGCGCCGACGTAGCTCCGCAACCAGCTCCTGCTGCTGCCACTTGTTCCGCTGCAACGGGCACTGGGTGGGTGAAGGGCTGGGGGAAAGGAGACCCCCCCCCCGGGGCAGATCCCACCCAGCCTGTACCCCCACCCCACTCCCCCCGGGCAGATCCCACCCAGCCTGTACCCCTCCCCCCAGAGACGGATCCCGCCCGGCCTGTACCCCCCCCCCCGGCCTGATCCCACCCAGCCTGTACCCCCATCCCTCCCGGGGCAGATCCCACCCAGCCTGTAGCCCCACCCCCAGAGACGGATCCCGCCTGGCCTGTACCACCCCCCCGGGCAGATCCCACCCAGCCTGTAGCCCCCGCCCAGCCTGTACCCCCACCCCACTCCCCACGGCAGATCCCACCCAGCCTGTACCCCCACCCCCAGAGACGGATCCCGCCCGGCCTGATCCCACCCAGCCTGTACCCCCATCCCCCGCAGGGCAGATCCCGCCCGGCCTGTACCTGCCCCCCAGGGCAGATCCCACCTGTAATCCCCCCACTGCTCCAGGCAGATCCATCCTGCTCCCCCATAACCTCCTCCCGCCCAACCCCCGCACCCTTCCAGGTATGCAGGATGGGAGCAGCGCTGACAAGGACAGAGCAGCGTCACCCGTGGGTGCATGTGTCCCGTCCCTGCATCCCCCCATGGAAGAGAGCACGATTCATGGATTTCCCACCCCTGCATTCCCCCTGCAGCCATGACACCCCTTCCTGGGACCGGCCTTTGGCTTTGTCCCTGTGCCACTGGGCTCGGCTGACAGGTGAAGCTCCAGGCTGCCCCCGCTCCCTACCTTCTCCAGCTTCTTGGCCTCCTGAGCCAGCATCTTCTCCCGCAGCACCTCCTCCTGCTTCTTCCGCTGCTCGTTCTCCTGCTCTGCGTCCTGCCGGCACAACGGGGGGTTAACGTGGGGCAGAGCGCCAGACCACGGCCCTGCTGATGCCAGCTCAGTCAGGGCCTGAGGGCTCGCGGCGTTGGGGGGCAGCCGGGCAGAGGCGGAGGGAGAGGGCGGCAGGGCACCGCGGATGGGGTTGCAGGGGAGGCAGGGCAGGGCAGTCGGGCTGGGTCCAGGAGCAGCAGGGCGGCCGGGGAGGTGCCGAGATCCAGGCCGTCCGAGCGCTCACAGGAAGTGCCAGGACCGTGTCCCTAGCGGACGGGGCAGCCGCTTCCCGTGTGAGACAATGGCAGGAAGGGGCCTGCCGCTGCGGCCTGAACCCAGCCCCAGGGCGCAGAGCGAGGGGGGGGGCCCGGGGCACCGGCTCTGCAGGGGGCTCCACTCACCTTGTAGGAGCGGATGAAGCGGACGAAGACGGGGAAGAACACGGAGGGGGGCATTGTCTTGGGGCTCTCGCCGAAGTAGCGCACGACCGTGTTGTAGGCGTCCTGCCAAACAGGATCTTAGCAAACTCCATGCGCCCCCCCCCAGCCCCCAAGGCGCATCACTACGCCAGCCAGATGGCCAGAATTTCAAATGCTGTGGCGTGCAAAATACCATCCGGCCCCACGCTGGACCTGCACGCAGTTCTAGTGCCCAGCGTGTGTGCACAGCTCCCGCCTGGCTGCATGCTGGATGTGCACACAGTTCTGGTGCACAGCACGTGTGCACAGCGCACACCCAGCCGTACGCTGGACCTGCGCACAGTTCTGGTGCACAGCGTGTGTGCACAGCGCACACCCAGCCGCACGCTGGACCTGCGCACAGTTCTAGTGCCCAGCACGTGTGCACAGCACACACCCAGCCGCACGCTGGACCTGCGCACAGTTCTGGTGCACAGCGTGTGTGCACAGCTCCTGCCTGGCTGCATGCTGGATGTGTACACAGTTCTAGTGCCCAGCACGTGTGCACAGAGCACACCCAGCCGCACGCTGGACCTGCGCACAGTTCTGGTGCACAGTGTGTGTGCACAGCTCCTGCCTGGCTGCATGCTGGATGTGCGCACAGTTCTGGTGCACAGCGTGTGCACAGCTCCCGCCTGGCTGCATGCTGGATGTGCACAGCGCACACCCAGCACAAGCTGCTCGTCCTGGGCCCTGTTTCAGCCTGGGGCCCTCAGCTGGCGGGGTGCTTGTGGGGGCCAGAGGAGGAGTCGGAGGGAGAACCCCATGCCTGGGCTGCCCCGTTACGATCCCAGCCCCTGACCCCCCCCCCCGAGACAGACCCTGCCGCTGGGACCCTGGCAGGATGCTCTGCCCTGCGGTATTGGGCCATCCGCCGGAGAGCTCTCCAAAGGCGCGGTGCCCCCCCGGTGCCCCCCCAGCCGGCCCCACCCCCTCACCTCCGCCGTCCTGGCGTCCTTCTGCAGCTTCTCCAGCCGGCCCTCGCTGGCGCCCACGAAGCTGCGCAGGACGCTGTTGTCGTGAATGTTGCACTCACGCCGGATCAGGTCCATGCCACGCCCCAGCTCCTTCACGTCCAGCAGCACGTTCTCCAGGGACACTGCGGGGCGGGGACGGGGGTCAGACGGGGGAACCCCCGACGGACGAGAAATCCCCCTCCCCTCGGGGACATGCTGCTGACCCAAGCCGGGGGCGGATCCGCAGCAGGGTGGGGGGCAGCCCCTCCAGACGGACGAAGGTCCCGGCTCTGACAGGGCCTCAGACAGGGACGGGAAGGGCTCGGCGGCCGGGGGAAGGGAGAGATTTAACCCTCGGGAAAGCCACACGTCCCCCTTGATCGGCCCATGGCAGCGTCAGCCGCTGGAGCATTCCCGGGCCCGGTGGGGGCGGCCAGGGCCGGGCCAGGCCAGGCCGGCAGGAAGCGGGGCGAGCTGGGCAGCCGGCTCCAGGGACGGAGCCCCGAGGCTCCCCAGCCATTGGGGGGGGGGCGTGGGGGGGGGCAGAGGCAGCTGCTCTACCTGCTGCTGCCTTCTCCACGAAGTGCAGCTCCTGCCAGAAGGTGGCCAAGTCCGGGTACTTCTCCCGCACGGTCAGCGCGATGAAGTGCAGCAGCGTCAGCTTCCGGTCTGTCGACTTGGTGTCCAGCAGCTTTGGGGAGGGGAGCAGAGCGAGAGGGGGGGGGTCAGGGCTGCGGCGGGGGGGGGGGGGGGGGGGCCGGGGGCGCGCGGGGCGGGGCCCCGGGGCCGCCGGGGGGGGGGGGGGGGGGGGGGGGGGGGGGGGGGGGGGGGGGGGGGGGGGGGTGTGCACCGGGCCTCGCTGGCTTGCACCTGCGCGTGTACACGTGCAAATATACGCACGTGGAAGTAGCTGCACAAACGTGCACCTTGCGTACAAAGCGTGCGCGCACTAGGGTGCGTGCACAGCTCAGCGTGCACCGGCGTCCGTGCGTGTGCACGGCCAGCAGCCTCGACACGCAAGCGGCCCGAAGGATCCTTACCAGGTCCAGACTCTGCAGCTTGAAGCCGTAGACGCAGCCGCGTTTGCTGCTGTTCATGTAGTTGCCCAGGGCCAGGATAATCTGCAGAGGGACCCGCAGGGCAGGGTCAGAGACACAAAACCAGCTGCCAACCAGAGCCTGCAGGCAGCCCACGCACCCCCGTGTCCCCCCAACAGAGCCCACGTCCCTTCCCACCTCCCAGCCCAGAGCGGCCTCCTGCCTCAAGCGGCACAGCTGTGCCTGGGAAGCCAGGACTCGCGTTCTCTTCCCAGCAGGCCAAGTGAGTCGCCCACTGTGCCTCACTTTCCCCGTCTGTAAAATGGGGCTAGCCCCCGGCTCCCTTCCCTGCTGCAGTCACCCAGCCGGGCTCCCACCGAGTCTCAGTGGCCCCTAACCCAGCTCACTGCCCAGGTTCTAGCCCCAGCACCTGCTTGGGGCTCCCACCAGCCGTCCCCCCAGACAAGGAGCAGCTGGCATGTCGGGCAGCGCCTGGCTGCAGAGAGAAACCTAAATCCCCAGGGACCTCCCGGCAGCCACGCCTCGGCCTCCTGTTCTACCCGCTGAGCAGTCCTGGGCCAGCACCAGGAACATCCCGGTGCCCCGGGCTCCCCTCCTGCCGCAGAGACAGGGCCGGCCACGCGCCAGGGACCCCCGGTGCCCTAAGCTCCCCTCCTGCCGCAGAGACAGGGCCGGACACGCGCCAGGGACCCCCGGTGCCCCGGGCTCCCCTCCTGCCGCAGAGACAGGGCCGGCCATGCGCCAGGGACCCCCCCGGTGCCCCGGGCTCCCCTCCTGCCGCAGAGACAGGGCCGGCCACGTGCCAGGGACCCCCCCGGTGCCCCGGGCTCCCCTCCTGCTGCAGAGACAGGGCCGGCCACGCGCCCGCTCACCTCCAGCACGTGCTTCAGCTTGTGAGACGCCTTGACGGAGGCCGAGGCAGCGATGACGGCGTTGAGTTGCTGGAGGGGCAGGAGAGGGACCAAATCACCGAGCGTCACGTCCGCTACAGCCGGGCCGGCAATGTCCGTCCCCCTCCCCCGCCCGGGGCGAGACAGGACAAGGGAACTGTGCAGTGTGTGTGTGTGTCCGTCCCACCCGCCCGGGGTGAGATCTGGGGGGGGGGGGGAGCACATGCCCTTAGGTGCACCCCAGGGGCTGGAGCTAGCGGAGGTTTAACTGGCCCCCGGGACCAATCAATGGCCCGACGCAGCATCGCTCCGCTGAAGACAAAGGGGCATCAGCAACGGGCCCAGCCCCTGGCCCTCCCCTCCCTCGCCTTGGCGGGTCGAAGCCTCGGTTCCCATAGCCAGGTCCCCCGGGCATGGGGCTCGGGGCTAGCCCAGGGCCAGGGGCCGGGCTCCAGCGTGGGGGCGTGTGGGGCTCGGGGCAAGCCCAGGGCCAGGGGCTGGGCTCCAGCGTGGGGGGCGTGTGGGGCTCGGGGCAAGCCCAGGGCCAGGGGCCGGGCTCCAGCGTGGGGGGCGTGTGGGGCTCAGGCCGCTCTGGGGCAGAGCTCGGGGCTAGCCCAGGGCCTGGGGCCGGGCTGCAGCGTGGGGGGCTCGGGCCGCTCTGGGGCGGAGCTCGGGGCAAGCCCAGGGCCAGGGGCCGGGCTCCAGCGTGGGGGGCGTGTGGGGCTCAGGCCTCTCTGGGATGGGGCTCGGGGCAAGCCCAGGGCCTGGGGCTGGGCTCCAGCGTGGGGCTCGGGCCGCTCTGGGGCGGAGCTCGGGGCTAGCCCAGGGCCAGGGGCCGGGCTCCAGCGTGGGGGGGCTCGGGGCAAGCCCAGGGCCAGGGGCCGGGCTCCAGCGCGGGGGGCGTGTGGGGTCCGTACCGGCGTCAGCATCTGGAGGTTCTCGTGGAAGTTGCCGAGGAAAGCCATGATGGCCATGCGCTGCGCCAGGCGCTCCACCTTGCTGAAGTGCAGCATGAACCGGTCCTCGTCCGCCAGCTCCTCCAGCGGCTTGCGCTCCTTCTCGTACTGCCGCAGCAGCTTCACCTCCGCCTCCGTGGGCAGGAACCGCATCAGGCACTCCACGAAGTCCACCGGCAGCGTCTGCAGGTCAAACCTGCCGGCCAGGTGGGACCCGTCAGGGCCGGGCGCAGCTCCGGGGCAGTCAGGGGAGATGCCCCCTCCCATTTACCCTCCCAGTACCCGCTGCCAAGCCGCCTGCTCTCCCCTGAGGCTGGGGGCACTGCCTGGGCCCCTCCCTCCCCCCACTGGGTGGCCTTGGGCACGGACGTGAGCGGCTCCTGCAAACCACTGGAGCCGGGGGAGGGGATTCCAGCCCCCCGCGTGCCCAGAGGCCGAGCCGCCGGCTGGGGGCGCAAAGCAGGGGCTCCCCCCGCCCCGCCCGGGGGCACCTACATGTGGATGGCTCTGCAGATCTCCTCGGCGCTGCGGCCTGCCTTGCGCAGCGTGATGGCCAGGTTCTTGGCCCGATTGGCCTCCAGCAGCGTCACCTTGCTGGCCGCCTTGTGCGAGGCCTTGTTCTTGGCGCAGACCAGCTCCATGGCCGGGCCCTGAGCTTTCGTTTTGAAGAGCTCCTCGAACTTGTCCAGGTCCAGGTCCTGGCGGGGAGAAGAGAGAGCGTCACCCCGCAGGCCCTGCCCCACGGCTCCCAGCCAGGCTGGGCACCCGAACTGGGACACCACTGCCACACCGGCCACGCGAGCTGCCAGCTAGGCCTGTCGGGACCCCGCCCCGGGAGCTCCCTGGGGATCCCTGCAGAATGGGGGGCAGCACCCCCGCTAGGGCCTGCTCACTGCTATCCCCGGGGGACCCCCGAACGGGACCCCCCGCTAGGGCCTGCTCACTGCCATCCCCGGGGGCCCCACAGACGGGACCCCTGCTAGGGACCGCCCACTGCTATCCCCGGGGGCCCCACAGACGGGACCCCCACTAGGGACCGCCCACTGCTATCCCCGGGGGACCCACGAACGGGACCCCCCGCTAGGGACCGCCCACTGCCATCCCCGGGGCCCCCACGAACGGGACCCCCGCTAGGGACCACCCACCACCATTGTCGGGGGCCCCACGGACGGGACCCCCGCTAGGGACCACCCACCACCATTGTCGGGGGCCCCACGGACGGGACCCCCACTAGGGACCGCCCACTGCTATCCCCAGGGGCCCCACAGACGGGACCCCCGCTAGGGACCACCCACTGCCATCCCCAGGGGCCCCACGAACGGGACCCCCGCTAGGGACCACCCACCACCATTGTCGGGGGCCCCACGGACGGGACCCCCGCTAGAGACTGCTTGAGCCAGCCCCAGCGCACCGCTGCCCCCAGGCCGGCAGGAGCACCCGCGCCCCAGCTCCGTGAGCTCTGCTCCCCCCTCCCACCGGGACGAGGCCCCCGGACCTGCGCCCACCTCCAGGATCCTCTCGTCGTCCAGCTCACTGAAGACGGTGCCGCTGATCTGGTTGGGTTTCAGGGCCGTCCAGTTAAAGATGGGCAGGCGGAACTTGGTCTTGATGGGCTTCTTTATCCGGATGGCTGGGGACAAGGGGGCAGGGAGGGCGTGAAACCGCCTCGCTCGCAGCGAGCCCACAGGGAGCCCACAGAGAGGGCAGGAGAGAGGGGCACGGCCTCGGTCCACGCCCCCGGCCCACCGGTGCAGCCAGCCACAGCCCTGGGTTGTAAGGACCTGCCCACAATAGCGACTACCTGTTTTATATCCCGGCCCCTTTCCCAGCATGCACTGCAGCCAGCCTACAACACCCCTGCACTACAAATCCCAGAATGCCGGGGTCCTTTAATCACCCCGGCCCCCCCCAGGGTCAGCACACGCTGGGCCAGGCCACGTATCCTAAAACCCCAGCTCTCCCCAGAGAGACCTGGGCACCCACCAGCTGAACGGAGCAGCGCAGGGAGACCCAGGGACAGATGCAGGGGGTGCCTAAAGATCAGGCAGCAGCAGGGGCAGCCCCTGGGGCCCTCGAGGTCTCTCTATCCTGGGGGCGGGCACCCCAAAGGCTCTAACTGGTTTCGAGGCTGCTTGGCTGGAAACCCAGTGGCTGGGCTGAGCTGTGGGAATTTGGAGGGAAATTTTCTCGCAACCACAGCCCAGGCCTTGAGCACGAGGGGCGGTTCCAGGGAGACCCCCCGCCCCCCGGAGACCTCCCTCCGCCTCCCAGCCTTCCCCACAGGACACTTCGCCCCACCCTACAGAAGATCCTTCCCCACCTGCCCCACCGGAGACCTCCCCCGCCTATCCCACGGGAGACACCCCCACCTACCCTATGCGAGATTCTCCCCACCTGCCCCATGGGAGACTCCCCCGCAGAGACCTCCCTCCCTGCCTGCCCCACAAGACACCCCGCCCCACCCTACGGAAGATCCGCCCCACCGGAGACCTATCCCACGGGAGACACCTCCACCTAAACTATGGGAGATCCTCCTTGCCTGCCCCACAGGAGACCCCCTCCCCACCTGCCCCAAGGGGGACACACACCCCACTGGCCCCGGGACCAGCACGCCTCGGTCGCCGCACCCTAACAGGAACCCTTACCTGACAACCCCACGGTGAGGATGACGGAGGGCGAGGCCCCAGGCAGCGGAGGGGCAGGGGGGCACTTGTCTGTGGGGAGAGAGGGAGAGGATGAGGTGCTGGCTCCTCCGGGGGCACCGGGCAGCAATCCCAGGGCACGGGCCGAGCTTACCTGGCAGTGGCGGGGCTGGTGGGGGCACAGGGGGCGGGGGAGGTGGGGGCGGGGGGGCAGCCTCCACAGGAGGCAAGGCCGGGAGGCAGATGTCGTAGTCGGGGATGTCTCCTTCACCCTCCAGGGGCGGCAGCGGGTCGCCCCCCAGCTCCCCAGGCCGGCAAGAGCCGCAGTGCCGCCGGAAAGCCGCCTCCTTCTCCTTGATGATCCTGCGCAGCGTGTGCACCTGGTGAGTCGTGCTCTCGAAGGTCTCCTGTCCCGGCAGACGGGGGTGGTTAGGGCTGCGTCCCCCCCACGAGCCAGATCCCGGCCCCCATGTCCGGAGGGGGCCTGAGCCGCTGCTGCCCCCAGCGGACAGAGCCCCAGAGCCCCGGCTCCCAGAGCTCGGCACGTGGCCGGGAACGTGGCCCTCAGCGCTATGGAAAGGGGCCGACGCAACGGATGTTCCCACAGAGCATGCTCAGTAGCAAGGCAGGCTCCCCCCAGCCCCCCAGCCCGGGAGACCCACTGCTCCCCAGCCCGCTGGGCGTCTCCGCAGGTGGACAGGGGCATGCTGGGAACGGGGCTGGCACGGGAGCACCCTTGGCTCATGGCAGACGAAAGGCTCAGGGCCCCATTGCTGAGCTGCTCCGTCGTCCCCCCGGCCCCGCGTTCCCTGGCCCGATCCCTGCCCCACACCTTGACCAGCTCCAGCTCTTTCTCTCGCTGCAATAGCTGCTTCTCCAGCTCCGCCACGCGCATCACGTTCTCGTTCTCCAGATCCAGCAGCTTCTCCGTCAACTGCAGAAAGAGCACGAGGCAGCTGTTACCGGGGGCACAGGGCGCTGCTAGGAGCCGCCGTACACCCTGTCTGCCGGCTGCTGGTTCTGCCAGGACCCAACGGGCAGCCGGTTCGGACGCAGCCCCCCACCCCCAGCACAAACAGAAAGTGAAGCCCCCTCCCGCCCCATGGCAGGAGAACTCCTGGGAATCTGCCCCCCACCCCCGTGACTCCTGGGGAAAGTCTGATGTTCCCAGACACCCAGGGAAGAACCTCTGCAGAATCCCCTCGAAGGTGGGGGCCGAGAGCACCCCAGACCCCGGCCCTGACCCCCAGCGCCAGTTCCAGCCAGACCCATCCGCCCAGGCAATCCGCAGACGTGAACGCTGCTCCGGTGGCTCGTGGGAATAGGAGTCACACCCCCCCCCCCCCGGTGCAGCCAGCACCCTGCTGGGAGACGGCACGCAGGCCTGGCGGGGTGCAGCGGTCGGGGTGGGGCAGGACCCCGCGTGGCCTGGTGGGGACCCAGCCCGTGGTGCAGACGGGCCGAGATGCCTACGTGGGAGACGTGCTCCTCCAGCTCCTCCACTTTCTCCAGCGCCACATTCTTGGTCTCCGCGTCCTCCAGCAGCCCCCCCACGTCGAAGACGTTGTCCAGGTAAGCTTGGATCTGCACCTGCAGCTTCTCGCTCTCCGTGTGCCGCGACTTCTGCGGGGGCGGGAACCCGGCGTCAGGGCAGCAGAACATCGTCCGCCCACCCCACTCCCTTCCCCGGGGGGCACCCGCCCCTCGGCAGGCCGCCTGCCGGCTTAGAGCACCCGCTTCTCCCCAGCGGCACGGTCCCCTGCCGCTGCTTTCCTCTCGCGCCACCCCTGGTGTCACAGAGAGGGAAACTGAGGCATGGTGAGGCTGGAGAGGGAGGGCGGCTGCCCTGCGTGAGCCTGGGGGAGTCACTTCCCCTCTCTACGGGTCTAAGGACCCTTCCTCTCCTCAGCCACATGGAGATTAAACCTCCTGTCCCAGGGCTTAACCCATCCCTGACTACTGGGGGCAGGGGCCAGTCTCGGGGGGCAGATCCCCCCCACCTCTGGCTATTGCGCCTCGCTCTAAAGCAGCTGGTGCTGGGCCCCGGGGGGGACTGATGCAGCCTGGCCACGTGTCCGTCTTCTCCATGCTATTGGGGGGCCTCAGGCTACCGCGATGGGGTCTCGGGGTCTCCCCGGCTCTACCTGCAGGAACTCCTCCAGGCCCAGCTTGGTGAATTCGTACTGCAGATGCACCCGGAAATTCATGTCCTCCACCGAGTGCACCACAATGTTGATGAACTGCATGCAGGCCACCTGCAAGGGGGGGGGGGGAGTCACTGTAGGGAATGGGGGGGCAGGATACCCACACCAGCCGGCCAGCCTTCGGGGGGGGAGTGTCACGGAGCTGGGATCCATGCACCAGCCGGCCTTCAGGGGACAGGGGGTCACTGGGTCTGGGATCCAGGCACCAGCCGGCCGCCTTCGGGGGACAGGGGGTCACTGGGTCTGGGATCCAGGTACCAGCCGGCCGCCTTCGGGGGACAGGGGGTCACTGGGCCTGGGATCCAGGCACCAGCCGGCCTTCGGGGGACAGGGGGTCACTGGGTCTGGGATCCATGCACCAGCCGGCCGCCTTCGGGGCAGGAGTCATGGGGGCGGGATGCAGGCCTGCCTGCATGGGCAGCTGTTCTCCAGTGCCTCGGCTGCCAGGCCCTTGCTAGGGACCCCCTGGGAGGGCAGCGCTAGCCCCCGCTCTCCCCAGGTGGGGGCTACCCCCGACTGCTCACCATGAAATCGATGCTGCTGTCCTCGTTCCGGAAATAGTCCATGAGCTTCTCAAAGCGGTGCGTCTCTTTGCAGACCTGCAAGGCGCCCGCAGACGGGTTACCGCCTGGCCCACCCTGACAGCCCCACCGTACACCCCACCGTCCCTAGGCCCTTGTGCCCATCCCCCCGGCATCGGGGCCCGGTCTGCTCTTCTGTCGGATTAACCCTGGGACCCCAGGGCAGCTGCTCTTTGCTGGAATGGGCTGGACAGAGCCTCCAGATACTGTCTGCAGCCCCTGGCCCCCGTGCAGCCGCCTGGGCGCCCCTAGAGATGGGGCTGCCCATCCCCAACAGCCAGGCTAAGAGCTGGTCCCAGCCTCTGCCCCCACAATGCCCGTCCCAGCCCCCGGAGCTCCTGGGCCGTGCGCGGGGAACGGTGCCCCCTTGTGGCAGGGCCGGGCTCACCTCTTTGAAGTTGTCGAAGGCAGCGAGAATGATTTCGTGGCCTCCCCTCACCAGGCAGACAGCCGCCAGCAGCTCCAGCACCAGGGCCTTGGTCCTAGGGGACGACCAACGGGCTCAATGAGTCACCCACCACCCACCAGCCTCTGCCCCGGCAGGATCCTGCCGGCCTGACAGCGGCAGAGTCTGCGCCGGGGACTCCTCGGTCTGCCTGGGCTGACTCCCGGGCTGGGGACAGGGGCTGGGCTGACAGTCCCAGAGAGCCCAGGCGGGTGCCAGGTTCCCCCCACCCTGACCTGGCGGGGATCGGGAAGTCCAGTGTCTGCCAGCTGCTGCGGGCACCGTCCCCCGGGGCCTGGACTGAGACCCATCAGACTCATTTCACACTCCGGCCACCCAGCCGCCCGGAGGCGAAAGCTTCTGCAGCCCAGCAGCTTTCTGCTACGGTCTGTAATCCCCACACTATCCCCCAGCCCGGCCCTGCACAGCTCCTCGCCGAGACAGGCCCAGGAAGGGGTCTCGTCCCCAGCGGAGAACCAGGGAGGGGACGCAGGGCGGGAGTCAGCCCAGCTGGGAACGGGACCCCGATCTGCCTGGGGAGGGGAGCGGCACCAGCGCCTTACCTGGGGTTCTTGTTATTCAGGCTGAGCGCTATCTCATTAACGGCGTGGGGATGGGACATCACCAGGTTGAATCCGTACTGAGGAGGGAGGGAAAGGCAGAGAGGGGGGGCGTTAGCAACAGCAGGATGGGCAGGAACGGGGGTCCGGGGTACACAGCCCCTTTGCTTCCCAGCAGCTCAGGACAGGGCTGCAGGAGGACGTGCTGGGTTTCATCCGGAGCAGCCCGTGGGCTCTAACCAGCCATCCGTGCCCTCCCCGCTTGCTCAGAGATGTCGATTTTTTTCTCTCCTATAAAATTCCCCAAGTTCACATTTTTTGCACCGGGGGAAAACTCAAACCCAGGTGCTACCTGCTGCCCGGTCCCAAATTATGTAACAGCTGCTACATCCGGGCCTCGCAGGAGAAGTTGCCGGAGTCTGGGAGGGCTACGCACCCTCCTGCTTCAGGGCAGCAGCAGCGATTGGGGGTCAGGAGGGGAGGTGACCCCATTGCCCCCCTGCAGGGATTGCTGCCCCTTCCCCGGGGACAGGTCCGGGGGCTCGACACAGGCTGACGGCAGGGGCAGTAGCCGCTGAGGCGGAAGCACCGTGTCCCCCCATCGCCCCCGAGTCGGTGGTAGGTGCCGGGTACCTGGTAGTTCATGATGGCCCGCAGGCACATGATGCAGACGTGGACGTCGTCCTTCTGGCTCACCAGCCGCGAGTTCTTCAGCGCCTTCCTGCTGGGCAAGGTGCTGCAGCTGCCAAAGACATGGCAGCCTGCGGTCAGCGAGCCCTGGAAGGGGCTGCCTGGCGGCCTCCGAGCCAGGCACCGCCAGAGCAGGCTAGCTCCCGAGACTCTGACTCCGGCATCCGAGCATCTCTGAGCCACTGCCAGCCCCCGGAGCTGCACCGGCCACGCCACGCCCTGCGCCCCGTGCCAGCCTCGGCCCTCGTGCACAGGGCGAGCCAGCACTTTGCACGCTCCTCGGCGCGCACGGCGAGGGGTCTGCACAGGCCCCGTCCCCTTCCCCAGCTGCGGGAACCGAGCAATGGAGTGTGCACAGCGCAGACACTGCACGGGCACGTGGCACACTCCTGTGCTGGGATCCGAATGCTGCCGCCCCACTGGTTCTAACCCCCGGCCCGGCGGGGCCAGCGAGCCAGAGCCCCACGGGCCACGCCGGGCAGGGAGGAGTCTGTGTCCTTCAGCTCCCGGCCACACCCACCCCGCCTTGCTGCCCGGCGCGGCAGCCCCTGCTCAGACACAGTCACGGAGGAGCCGATCCTACCAGCGTGAGGGGACGTGCGCCTCACCCGTCCTGCCCCAGACCCAGGGAGCTCACCATCCCGACGGGGGCGAGGGGAAACTGAGCCGCAGAGCCGGGAAGGGACCGGACTGAGTCCCAGCGCAACGTCCTGCCCACTGGGCCACACCCTCACCTGTGTGTCCCCCCCACCGCTGCACCCCCCTGCTGACAGCCCCCAGCCCCGGCTCTGCTCCGAGCGGTAACGGGCGATCTCCAGGCAGCGCTGACGGGGGCAGCAGGCCCGAGGGAAGCGCCCGGAGCCCCGTCAGAGGGGACGATGCAGGGCACTGCACGGAGCAGGCAGGGCACGGTACGCAGACGGGGAGGGACAGAGCATCAGGGAGGGCACTTGCTGGTCACAAGGGTAGTGCAGGGTCCGAGGAGGGGCAGGACACGTGGGGGGGCACAGAGCAGAGCAGGGGGGGTGAGCACAGAGGTCTGCTGGCGCCGGAGGGGCGGGGAGCGAGGGAGAGACGTGCTGGGCAGGGGGATCCCGCAGGGAATATGGATGCGGGCGCAGAGAGAGAGGAAGGCAGAGTCGAGGGGCCGGGAGGTGGAAAAACCAAAGGGGGAGAAGAGAAAGAGACACGCACACACGTGTACGAACACCCAGATGCACACACGCATGCACATGTCGACACACGTGAGTGAACACCAAGATGTACACGTCCATTCCACACACACACTCACACACGTCCACGCAGACTCACACACGTCTACACCCATCCACGCAATGTTCACCCCCACACGTCCACTCCATGCACACTCACGTTTACACCCGTCCACGCAATGTCCACCCCCACGCGCACACCCCCATCCACGCCCCTGCAGCTGAGCAGAGCGGAAAGACGCAGAGCGTGGTGACGGCCCCGCGGGGGCTCGTGCCCAGCAGGCCATGCGGCCCGGAGCTGGTGGGTACTTACCCAGCGAGAAGTGGGGCAGGCACAGCCAGAGGACAGAGAGAGAGAGCACAGGCCAGAGAGACGGGCAGGCAGAGCGAGAGGGAGACGGGCCCTGGAAGCAGAGAGAGGAGGGCGCGTTACTGACCCCCCGGCGGAGGCGGGACACGGGGCTGGCAGCAGAGAAGGGAACAGGCCGGCCCTGGGGAAGCGAGAAGGGGGCCCATGTCCCGGGGGGGGGGCGCAGAGGGTGCGTAGCGTAGAGCAGAGCAGGCAGATGCAGAGTGGGGGGGAGCATGGACCATGGGGGGGGCGCGTACAATAGGGCAGAGCAGAGGGGGGTGCACCAGGCAGGCGGGTATGTACCATTGGGGGGGGGTATCATAGTGCAGAGTTGGGGGAGGGGGTGACATACCGCAGGACACAGAGGGGGTGTGTGTAGGTACCGCAGGGCGGGGGAGGGGCGTATACGTACCGCAGGGTGGGGGAGGGGCGTATACGTACCGCAGGGCGGGGGCGGGGTACGTACCGTAGGGCGGGGGAGGGGCGTATACGTACCGTAGGGCGGGGGAGGGGCGGGGTACGTACCGTAGGGCGGGGGAGGGGCGTATACGTACCGCAGGGCGGGGGAGGGGCGTATACGTACCGCAGGGGGGGGGCGGGGTACGTACCGTAGGGCGGGGGAGGGGCGTATACGTACCGCAGGGGGGGGGCGGGGTACGTACCGTAGGGCGGGGGAGCGGCCGGGTACGTACCGTAGGGCGGGGGAGGGGCGTATACGTACCGCAGGGCGGGAGAGGGGCGTATACGTACCGCAGGGCGGGGGCGGGGTACGTACCGTAGGGCGGACTGGCGCGCAGAGCGGGCGAGGCTGTTGGTGAAGGGGGCAGACAGGGTTATGGGGTGCTGCAGATCCTCGATGGATCTGCTCCAGGATTTCAGCTTTTCTAGCGCGCCGTCCTCGCCGCTTTCCAGACCCTCAAAATCAAACCTGGGCGGGAGAGGGACACACGCCCGGAGGCTTCATGGCAAGCGGCAGAGCAGGGCCGCCCGGGCCGGCCCGGCGCCCGAAGCTGGGGGTGCGGGAGTGGGGCTAGCGCGGGCTGCAAGCGCACACTGACGCGTTAGCGGCTCGAGCGCGCTCCCGCTCGCAGCAAGCGCCCCGGCACCAGGGCAGAAATTCACTTCTCCTCCAGGGACTCCTGCTTTCAAACACCTTCCCCGGAGCAGCCAGCCACCCCCAGGGCTCGGGTCTGCGTGCCAGGAACATCACGGCCTTGTATGCCCGGTGCAGAGCCTGCCACGGAAAAGCCCGGCCCCTGTTCCAACGCTCTTCTCCGCCCAGCGAGCGACCAGCTCGGCCCTGCCCTGGCACACGTGCGAAGGCGACCGGCAGGGTTAGCGTGTTAAAACGACAGGGGGGCGGGAACTCCCACGGCCAAGGCACAAAATGGCCAACAGTGGGGCGGCGAGAGGGTCACAAGGACAATGGAGACTCTCCTCGCCCCTGTATTAGCAACGAGTGGTGCCGGGTGCAGAGCCCTGCCCTTCGCCCCCGGAGCCAGGGCCCGGAGAAGGGGGAGCGGGAGCACCCACTCCCCTGCCTCGAACACACGCACAAGAGCACGTCCAAAAGGGGCAGCAGCAGAACGATAAAAGGAAATGCTCTTTCACACCTGGCGGCGTCGGACTGTGGAACTCACCGCCACAGGAAGTCGCTGAGGGCAGGAGCGTAGCAAGATTCAGTCTCCTGCTTCGGGGCACTGGCCAATCTCTAACTCTTAGGGTCAGGATGACACCTTCATGGGGGGCAGATTAGCCCACTTCTGACAGCCGCGGGAGTCTCACACCTTCCCCTGAAGCACGTGGGCCAGTTGGCCCTGGGCTCTGAGCCAGTCAGGGACGCTCCCAAGAGGAGGGAGAACGCAGCCAGGTAGCATCAGGTTAGCTGGGATCACACAGCCTTTACCTTCAGTACACCCTGCACCTGCAAACCCCGATCTCACCCGCTCTGCCCAGGGGGACGAGGAGTCACAGCTGCCCCCGAAGAGCCCCCCGGGTGCCGCAAACGCGGGACTTACATCACAGCACACTGCGCGAAGGAGAGATACTCCACCAAGACGTCCAGGCCTTTGTTCTCGTCATTGAGAAACTCCCGAACCCACCTGCAGAGCGGAGCAGAGAGTGAGTCACCCCAGGGGCCCGCGAGCGGCCGCGGTGCCTCCTGCCCCGGGCGAATTTCAGCCACGGCCCGGAGCCCCCCACCAGGCGAGAAGCCAGCGGCGCCGTGCCAGGCCAGGAGACCCTAGCAGGGAGGAGTCCTGGGCTGGAAAAGGGACAGGTCCTTGGGGCAGGGACCTCGGGGGCCACTGACACCCCCCGGCACGGTGTGATCACACCCAGCCCACACCGCAGAGCCAGGGGAAATCAACACCATAACGCTACAGCGTCGCCATGACGATAGAGGGTCCCTTGACGTCAGCGGGTCTGCGCACACCACGGAGCCCGGAGAACAGAGCTCAGGGTCCGGTGCCCCCTTGTCCTTCCCGCCCGGGGCACGGCGTGACCTGGCCACGCAGGCGCAGCCGTCCCCCGGGCCTCGATTCTCTGCACTCCCCCGGTGACACGCCACAGACCCCAGCCGTCCCTCCTGACCACACGCAGGGAGGGACCCTACGGCTGGATTTAGGCAGCCGCCCGGTAGGATTTTCAGACAAAGCCGCGGGCAGCAGCAGCTGCAGGGGCCGAGGCCCCTGTGAAAAGCTGGCCCTTGGTTAGCTTTGTCCTGGGGCGGTTTCTGCTCACGGGCTGAGAATCCGGCAGAGCCGAGGAATTCAGGGTTACGCCGCCCTCGGCCCACCCTGCTACAGGCACCTGCTGCGGCCTGTAGATTGCAGCCCCTCCAGGCACTCCAGCCGCCTGGCTGTTATCTGGCAGGGCCAGAGCCTTCGGCTCCACTCTGGGTTGCGCTGGAAAGAGGCTTCCCCACCCCTGCGCCCCCAAAACGCTCGCAGGCCAATTTCTCCTCCCCCGGCTCAGGGGTTCCTGCGCCAGGAGCTGTATGCTGGGAACCCTACCCGGCACACATGTCCCGGCCGTGCCCGCGGTCCGCATGTGCGTTACCTGGCGGGGAGCAGAGGCGGCGGCTCTTCGGGCAGGGCACGGCATGGACGTGTGTTATTCAGCTGGGGGCACACGCGTGTGCATTACTGGGCAGGGCACAGGGATGTTAGTTAGTCAGATTAATCCACGTGTGTTATTCAATCAGGGCACGTGCCTGCGTGTTAGTTGGTGGGGGCGTGCACACGTGTGTCATGGGGGATGCACGCACACATGTGTGATTGGGAGGGTGTGCATACACACATGTGTGATGGGCGTGCATGCATGCGTGTAACATTGGGGTGCATGCACGTGTGATGGGGTGCATGCATGCATGTGACATTGGGGGAGCGTGCATGCACATGTGTGATTGGGGGTGCAAGCACGTGTGACTGGGGTGTGGACACACGTGTGATTGGGGGTGCACGCACGTGTGACTGGGGTGTGCACACGTGCTTGTGATATTGGGGGGTGCACACACGTGTGATTGGGGGTGCACGCGTGCGTGTGATATTGGGGGGGGGGATGACATTTTCCAAGGCGCGGTGCTGGGGGCCGTGTGATCTGGCACGAGTCAGACCCCGGAGCTGTCTCGGAGCTGATTCTCTGGTGGGGGAGGGGCCGGCGAGCCCGCCCATTTCCTGTCTGTCTGCGCTCCAGCGCCTCGCCCCCGGCTCGTTTCCTGTCTGAGGCCGCGCTGCTATTTTAGGGCTCTCGGGGGGTTAAAGGGCACCTGGGCTGGCGAAGACAAACCCAGCCGCTGCTGCAGGCTGGGGAGGGGACCCCACGTGGACCCTGAGTGGGCGCATGTGCTGGCGGCAGCACGTGTCAGCTTGTGTGTGCGCGAGCGTGCACACGTGTCTGTGTGCGAGAGGCCACGTGTGTGCGCAGGTTTGTGCACACGCAGGGAATGTCTGGACCTCCCTTCTGCATCAAACCTTCCTGCTGCCCCTGGCCTCAGCAGGTCCAGGGCTGGCCCCAGGGAGAGACGGGCAGGCAGCCTCCTCCCCACCCAATGGGCCCCTCTGCCACCCCCACGGCGGCTCCTGCTCTCCACCTGCTGCCCCGGGGTTCACCTGTGTGGGGGACTCCAGCACCTCTGGTGAACCCAACCCCCTTGCTGTATGGACGGGCTCAGAGCAGGGGCCCATCTAGCACTCGCTGCTCCCGCGGAAGGGGCAAGAAATCCTGCAGCAGGGAGTCACTGGGGAGAGGCGAGACTGGACTCCAGAGCAGGGGTAGCGGTGCGCTGACCCACACAGGAGATCCAGGTTTCTCCAACCCCTCAACAGAAACTCCCCAAAGCAGAACAAAGACCCCAGGGTGCTGATGCCTTTAAAACCCTGAGGCTGCGTGGGTCAGGGAAGACTCACAGGGCCACAGAGGAAGAGACTGGGACACTCGGGGGGCGGGGGGGGGTTAGCTGCAGAAGGACCAGCCTAGGTCAAAGCAAGCTGACCTGGAGAAAGAGAAACAGAGCAGGACCCTGGACGCCCCCAGAGGACTATGACCCCAGACCAAAGAATGCTCTGGAGCACTGGGGAAACTGAGGCAGGGTTTATTATTTTTGTCTCGCTCTCTGTATTTCTCCTGCTATTCAGTAATGAGCAGTGGTGTTAGGATCCTGTGAAAAGTCTCTGCGTGTCCTGTGTTATACGTACCTCGTGCCCTTGCAGTGTTAACTGTGGGCCCGGAGCACAGCGTGACGTGAGTGCCGGGAGAGGGTGTGTCCAAGCTCTGGGGTGGGGGGGGCTGGTGGGTCAACACGGTCTCGGGGACTGGGCAGTTGGAGTGCGGGGTCTGAGCTCTCTGGAGAAGGGGCTCGACAGAGATCGGCCCCCCAAGAACGGGCCTTGGGACCCCAAGCCAGGGGAAGTGCCTAGGCTGAATTTAGACTCCGGAGGTTTAAAGCCCATGGCCCAGCGATTGGGGGCAGCCGGGGGGGGGGGCTCAGCTGGACCTGTGACAGGGCGTTCAGAGGGACCCGTTCGCTCATCCCCACGGTGACGGTCCCACCAGCACTCTGTGGCCCCTCAGTTTCCCGTCTCCCCCCACCCCGCCCAGCCAGGGAGCTGCTGACTCTGCGCAGGATGTCAGCTCCGGCCTCAGCATCCGCTGGAAGGAGCTCCTGGCCGCTGCGAGCCCGCGGCCCTGGCCAAGGACAGGAACAATCCCAGTTCCTGTGCCAGCTGGTATTTCCCCTCCAGCTGCAGCTGGGCCCGCAGGGGTGGGGACGCGCCGCCCGCTGAGCAGACACGGCCCTGGGAACGTCCTGCACGGCCACGCACCAGGGGCGGCGTCAGCCGGGGCGAGGTCACGGGGGGAAGACGTCTGACGGCAGCGTTGTACCCTGGCCCGCCCAGGCCAAAGGGAAGCGAGGCCGCAGGGCCGGACAAGCCTGCGGGGTCGTTGCCTGCACCCCAACCTGCGGCACGTACATCCACGTGTTGGCCCCACTGAGCCTCAAAGAGCCAGGGGACAGGCTTATGGCCATGGGGTCAGGGCATAGTGCCGGGAGCCCTGGGTTCGAATCCCAGCTCTGCCACAGGCCGGCGCAGGGACCTTGGGCCAGTCTAGTCCCCTCCCTGGGCCTCAGTTTCCCCATCCATCCTGACACTGAAAGCTTTTGGGAGCAGGGTCTGTCTCTTGCTCAGTGTCTGGCGCTGTGCATACATCATGGGACCCTGACCTCTAACCCCACCCGCCCCACTGCTCTGTGGGAGCCGGTTCTGGTCCGACAGACATGATACGCCCGGACCTGTCCCAGCGATCCCTGTGCTCACCCCCAGCCCTGGCACGAGCCAGCGAACCCCCTCGCCCTTGGCACACTGGGGCTGGGGAGCGTCTGGCTTGGGCAGCCAGGCTCCGTTTTTATTCCTGTTCTTCACTTCAGCCTCTGGTCACCCCGCCCCAGCCCCTTCCCTTCCCACCAACGTAACCTACATAACCCACCAGGCTCCACAGCGCCCTCCTCCGCCCCCGTCACCACCCCCAGCGAGTGCTTTTCACCCGGGAACTCGGAGCCCTTTGCACAGGAAGGAGAAGTAGAATTCTGCCCATTTTAGAGAGGGGGAAACTGAGGCACAGAGTGGGGCAGTGACCGATCCCTAACCATTACCCAGACCCTACTCTAGCGAGCCAGTGGCAGATACAGCAACGGACCCAGGTCCCCTGGCTCCCAGCCCTGTGCTCTACCCACTGCGCCAGGCTGCCGCTAGTCCTGCTTCAGCCAATGAGGCAGCAAACGGTCGCCCTCCCTCCGAGGGAAATCGACAGCACCGGCCCTCAGCACCAGGGGAAACGCGTATTGATTTGCGGAGTGGTCTGCCACAGAGGTGCGTAGCGGCAGGAAGCAGTGGGTGCCGGGGACTGGGTTCTCGAGCCAGGCCCTGTCTACACCAGACGCAAGGCCTTGCGGATCCCCCCTGGGTTGGGAGCAACACTCGAGCTTCCAAGCACAGATGGCAGCAGCTGGTCGCTACAGCCAAGAAGTCTCACCGCAGACGGGGCTTGGGCCCAATCAGGCCCACCTGGGGGAGACAAAAGGGGCGGTTGGCCCCAGGCCCCCGATTTGAGGGGGCCCCCAAAGCGAGTGTCGCAGCAGCCTGGCATGTCCCTCACGATGGAGGGGCGGGTGGGCCAAACCTGAGCGGTGCTGCCATCCCTTACGCCAGGGATCTCGTCTCGCCCGGCAGAGCCCGAATTCCCCAGCGGGCAGCCTGGGGCATCCTGGCGCGAAGGGCGGGGCAGGGGCCATGGCGAAAAGGGTCTTGGCCGCTATGGAACGATGCCTGAGCTGTAGCGAGGGGGGAGCCGGCCATGCAGAGCCTGAATCCAGAGCACATGGGACTTGGACGGGGCACGGAGCAGAGCCGAGCCCACCGCTCTGCTGGCTCCAGCTCCTCGCGATAGTGGCACCTACCCAATGTGGTTGGTCCTCAGGGAGATTTCCAGCTCCCGCAGCACTTTGGTCGATTCCTGCACCCTCCGTCTGAACTTCTGCCAACAGAGTCCCCCCGTTAGGAACAGCAACCAGCTCCGGGACCTGAGCCCAGCTCCCTCCACCCCCGGCTGAAACCACCTCCCCGCCCAGACCAGACCCGCCAGCACCGTGCGCTCTCTGGGGCTGGGACCGTCTGTTCTGCGTTTGCCATACAGCCTAGGACAGCTCCGTTTGACCAGGGGGACCCAGTTAAATACGTGGGGACAGATTCTCCAGAGCTCTCCGGGCTGGGTTTGCAGGGATTTACCACCCACGGACGGGGTCGGATCCCCACCCCCCCCAGCAGCCCCCACTGCAGCACTGATGGAGGGGGTGGGACGATGGGACTGCCTACAACGGCACGCAGCCGATCTGCGACTGCGAGCAGCAAATCTCTCCAACGGCCGGTGATGGGACACTAGATGGGGAGGGCTCCGAGTTCTATGGAGACTTCTTTCCCAGGGGTCTGGCTGGTGGGTCTCACCCCCATGCTCAGGGTCTAACTGATCACCATATTTGGGGTCAGGAGGGAATTTCCCCCCGGGTCAGATTGGCAGAGACCCTGGGGGGTTTTTCGCCTTCCTCTGCAGCACGGGGCACTTGCAGGTTTAGACTAGTGTAAATGGTGGATTCTCCGTAACATGAAGTCTCTAACCCACGATTTGAAGACGTCAGTAACTCAGCCAGAGGTTCTGGGTCTATTACAGGAGTGGGGGGGTGAGGTGCTGTGGCCTGCGACATGTTGGAGCTCAGACTAGCTGATCACAATGCTCCCTTCTGGCCTTAGAGTCTACGAGGTTTTCCAAAGCACTCGGTGCCCAAGGTTTGAAAAGCTGGCCCCCTATTTTGATCCCAAAATGCTGCATCACCAACCCCAGGTGTCCAAGGGTCACGAGCCTGCCCCGATAATCAGAAGACTGGCTTATCAATGTTAAAGTGTTTTTTTTAAATAACAAACCCCAGAGTTTTTCTGTGATTTGCCTTTTGGTTCGTGTGTCTGAGCTTCTCTCTGCAACCCCAGCAGCTAGAAACTTCCTGTGTTTTAAATGAAAGCTGAGATTCCCCCAACCTCACAGGACTCCAGGAGCTGGGGCTTCAGGAAATCCAGGAGAGCCAGCAACACTCTCACTGGAAGCTGAGCTCCTTGGAAATTCTGGCTCATGCCACCCTGTGTCCTAAGATCTAAATCAGGACCCCTGGAACGTGCCAGCTCTCCATGTAATCGCAAGGTTTGGGTGGGTTATTTCTGTAACCACAGACGGTTTGTTCTGGAGGAGGCGCTGCCCAGGGAGGGGGTTGCTCCGCGCTCACCAGGCGCCCAGGGTGAGTCCAACGAGCACAGCTGCGGTCAGAGCTCAGCATCGGTGCGACGTGCCCGTGATGCCACGACAAACTCGCTCTCAGCCTGCGCTGCTGGGAAACCCTCGAGCTCCGAGAAACGCCTCGCATGGCTGCTGGGCCAGAGCTGGGAGCCAGGACCCCAGCACGGGCGTCTCTGGCACAAATCCTTCACCCCCCTCGAAGCCCCTCAGCTCACGGCCACCGTGCGAGCCCCCCCCCCCGCTCACGGCCGCCGTGCGAGCCCCCCCCGCTCACGGCTGCCGTGCGAGCCCCTTACCTTCCGAGTCACGCCGGGGTCCAGGAAGGTCTGCAGTTTCTGGATGTAGGTATGGGGAGGGTTCTTCACCTGGAACCTCTCCTGGAGGGGAGGAAAGGGCATAACTGCGGGTGTCAGAAGGAGAAGGAGTCGCGGCCTGGAGGGGGAGGCGTGAGCATCAGTGGCTGGGACGGAGCAAAAGCTGCAAGGGGCGCGCGCGGCTCTGACTCGCTGCTCCCATTAGCCGCAACCCTGGATCACCCCAACGGCTCCCGTGGCCAGCCCTGAGCACCGAGCGACTCCTGCGTCTGCGCGGACCCGGCCTTTCCCCTGCCCCCGGCCAGGGAGCCCCAGCGCCCCCCTGCTGCTGTCCCAGGTAAGCCCCCTGCCCCCTCAGACCCCGAGCTGCAGCTGGGGTTACGGCCCCGGTACCTGGTCGCAGATCAGGTCCCATTTTTTCTCGTTGTCGTACTGGCGCAGCAGCCGGGCTTTGTCGGGAGGGAGGTTCATGGAGCTCTGCAGAGAGGAGGGAGGACAGGCGACATGAGGGGGGGGGGGGCTGCGGGCAGCTGGACCCCTCCCCGTCAGCGTCACACGCCCCAGCCCTGGTGCTGCCGGCTAGGGCTGGCCTGTTCCCTCCCGCAGGCCCGAGCGGGAACCGACGCCGCCGGGCTGCCCCAGACACACTGCCGACTGGGAGGGGTGCCAATGCCCCCCTGAACTCCCGGCCCGGCTCCAGGCCCCCCCAAGACCCCCCGAACCCCCAGCCCGGCTCCAGGCCCCTGCCCACCCCGGCCCGGCTCTGTCACGGAGTGTGGGGGAGTCCGGGCCCTGCACCCCAGGCTTCCTGTGATTCACCATGACTCTCAGCCAGCCAGTAAAACAGAAGGTTTATTGAGACGACAGGAACACAGTCCAAAACAGGTCTTGCCAGTACAGACAACAGGATCCCCTTTAGTTAGGTCCATCTGGGGGCCCCAGGGAGGCCCCGGCCCCGCTGGGAAGCCCCAAGCCCCGTCGGGGCTCCCCTCTCCATTTTCCAGCCAGCTCCCAAACTGAAACCCCCTCCAGCCCCTCCTCCTCTGGGCTTTGTCTCTCTCCTGGGCCAGGAGGTCACCTGACCTCTTTGTCTCCAACACCTTCAGTTGGCACCTTTGCAGAGGAGGGGCCCAGGCCATCAGTTGCCAGGAGACAAAGTGTCAGGCATTTATGTGCACTGGCCCTTCGCTCGGCAACAACCCTACACCCTTATCCCACCACCTAGCTACTTAAGAACTGCATAGGGGAAACTGAGGCACCCACACAGGATTCAGAGGAAACATTAAGAACATTCCCACTTCGTCACAGGCTCCGACAAAGCACATCTGGAAGGCACTGAAATGAAGCCGGGCCGAGGGGGCACGGGGGGGTTCCTACCCTGGGGCTCAGCGCCGTGCCCACCTGGAGATGGGGGGCGCTGTGCCACTGCTGATCCATACGGCTGGAAGCCTGGATCACCTGGGCTCACTGAAGGTCCCATGTTGCTAATTTGTGCTGCCAGCCTCAAGCAGGGCCACACCCTCAGCTGGTGTGAATCAGCTCCACGCCCCTGAGACGCCTGTGGCGCGACACCCATTTCCTCCAGCCGAGGGTCTGGCCCAGCACCCTTCTCCTCCCGTCATGCACCCCACATCTCCGGGGCAGAGCTGGGGCGAGAGCCCTGCCCCCAGCGTGGCCTGCTCTCTCCGGATCCCGCTCGTCGGTTGGGGTCAGGGAGCAGAGGGGAAGCAGGTCAGGGCCGGGTTCCTAGCGGTGGACGAGGGCTTTAAGCTAGTTACCGCCGAGGGGGAGGGGGAGACGGAGCTCGGATTGCACCGCAGAACTAAGACATGACTTCATCGCCTAATGGCTTTAGCACACGCAGCGCCTCGGCACGGGCGAGACGGGAGAATGAGCCCACCAGGACCCCCCGACCCCCACGCTGCCCCTTGTGCCAGCCCCGCCTGCTGCAGGGGTTCGGAGACGGGGCAGCGTCCTGCCCCCCCGCACACGGAGCTGCACCATCGGCGAACAGAGGGCAGATGACCTGCCACATCCCGCAGCCCAGAGCCTCTGGCTGCATCCCGGCCTCCTTGGAAATTCAAGGCGGCTGCAGCTGCACAATGGTCCTTTTGTTCTGGTCTCGGTGTCTCCCAGCCACAGCGCTGGCGAGGCCACGAGGCCCACGGCATTCCTGGGCCATGCCCAACCGCCCTCCGATGGCTGCACCCTCAGAGAAGCCTGGCCTCCTGGGCCCCAGACAGCTTTACTCCTGCCTGTGACCTCGGGCCCCTCCCGTCCTGCGTCGGCCTTGCCTGCTTAGATTGTAGGCGGCCCGGGGCAGAGACTGGCTCCAGGCCCCGATCTCAGCTGGGTGTCCCAGCACTGCTGGAACTCCTCGACGCTCCCCTCCCCTCCCGTCTCTCCAGCCCCTGCACCACGCCCCGGAGGTGGGGCTGGCACCCGGGCTGGGCATCAGCGGGAGTCGAGGTACATCGACACCCGAATCTCCAGTGGTGTCTCCACGCGTTGCTCACTGACACGGCCGCGAGCACGCGTGCAAGCAGGGCATCTGCATCTGCTGCCGGGGTGTTTCCACGCGAACACTCCTGCCCACGTGCGATTAGCCCCCCCCCCCAGGCGCTCCCCCATTCGCTGGGCACGGGCCTGGCGCTGGAGCGGCTTTTGCTGGGAGACGCGTTCCACGCTCACTGCACAGCGCGGCTCGTCGGGCCTCCTTCCTGTGACGCCGTATCGCAGACCCATCGCTTCCAGTCTACACCGACTTCCTCTCTGCGCTAACCGCAGCCGGGCTCCCGCCGGAGCGCCGCGCTCAGCCACTTCCCGCGACGAGCCGCGCTGGGCTGGGCTGGAAGAGACGGGCCAAGCGGTGCGGGCGCAGGAGGGGAGCCAGGGGCTGCCACCACTTCCCAGCGCCAGCGAGGACTGGCGGTATTGGGCTGCTCCACGCCCGCTCGCTCGCCCAGCAGAGCAGCCTGGGAGGTTTCATCCCCTGAACTAGGCCCAGCCGCCTGGGAGGGCAAAGGCCCCAGGACCCAACACTGGCCCCACCAGCGTCTGCCCTGGCCAAGCGCTCAGCACCCTGCGCTGGGCTCAGCCTGACACCTGTCCATTGACTTTGGGCCCTGGCTGGGGGCGCTCGGACAGTCAGTCCACAGCTGTTTGCCTGGGGGGCCCGTCGGCTTCGGCTCCCTCCGTCTTCTGTTTGTTCGAGGCAGGCGCCCCAGCCCCACGCAGACAGGAGGGCGTGATGCCAGGCAGTGCCATGGACGACGCGTGTCGGCATCTAACCGAGGTCCTGGAAATGCCCTTTGTGGGGGGCTGGGGGGCCCCCTGAAGGATGCCGGGAGCATTCAGGTCTCTTCCCTTCTATGTCCCCTTTACCTGGGCACCCGTTTCTTCCGATCCCCCACGCCCTGCCCAACCCCCGTGCGAAGGGCCAGGTGGTGATGGACCAATGCCTCAGGGCCTGGCACCCGCAGGGGCAGTGGGGAGCAGTGGGGAGCAGTGGGGTCAATGCTGGCTATGGGGCCAAGCAGCTCTGTGGGTTTCCTACAGAGGGTCCCGGTTTGGCCCCCCCCGATCCAAGCCTGCAGGAAACGCCACCACAAGGCGCTGGGATACGGAGTGTCATCTCCTCCCCCAGTCCTAGGAGCCAGTCGCTGGCGCCCCTCTGCCATGGCACTACGTAAACGCCACCAGCCACCTCCCCGGCTGGCACAAGTCACTGCTGGGTCAGTTCAGGCCACTGAGGAGCTGGTGCCCGTAGGGTTCAGATCAAGACATCTTCCCAGACACGCTCAGGGATGCCCACCGACCCAGACACCACGGTGATGGGCGGGGGGCGAGAACCAGAACGTCATGCCCCATCTTGGCCACGAAGCCCGTCTGTGACAGTCCCTGAGACTGTGTCCAGATCCCTCCTTTGAGTGACAGGCGTGACTCGATTTCCCCCCGCTGACTGGGTCAGTTTCTCTCACTCCGGAGGTTTGACGGGAATAGTTTATCAGGCAGCCCCCGCCTCTGCCAGAAGAGATGCGTGGGACAGCCTCACGCCGTTCCCGTCAGGGCTTCCTCCTCCTCGGCGAGCGCTGGACGTCCCGAGCGGCTCCGGGCCGTACCCACGCCAAGGCCGAGCCAGGAGACAAGGCAGGATTAAAAGAGGCAAAGAGCGATGAACCCTCCTGCTTCCCAGCATGAGCTGGGAAGAGCTGCCGGTCGTCCCGTCTTGGGTTTCCTGCACCTGCCGCTGAGGTGGCTGGTGCTGGCGACCGTCCCAGCCAGGAGCCTGGACCAGGCCGGATCCAGAGCCCCCCTGCCTAGCCTGTTCCGTCCCCGCCCAGCGCGTGACCAGCACAGAGGGACAGGACCAAGATCACCCAGGGAGTCTGTGGCAGACCCAGGCCTCCCAACTCCCAATCCACCGTTTTAACCACTGGGCCACGTTCCCTCCCACCCCGTCCGGACAGCCGGGGGTGCGGGGCTTGGACCCAGGCCAGGGGAGTTTTGCCACTGATTTCAACAGCAGCAAGATCACACCCCGAGCGCCCCATTGACAGAGAAACATGAAAGGGAGAAGGAGAGTGAGGCAGGCTCCTTCCTCCAGCCCCCTCCAGGGCTTCTGTCCTTTCTAACGTCAGGCAGCGGCTGCTCTGGGGGAGTTTTCCACACCGCCCCCCTGCGTCGCCTCGTCACAGAAACAAGAGGCAGTGCGGGGCGGAGGGAAAGCAAAAACCAAACCGAGAAATAATAGAGCTCATCTTGGCTTGTGTTCAGCTGCAAAGAGACAGAGTGCCGTCAGCGGAGACAGAAACCGCATTGTGCAAAACGGGGCTGCCTGAGAGGAGAAAAGGAAACTTTAAAAACATCAGCTGACTTTCCCCCGGCCCAGATCCGGGTCCTGGGAGGGAACGGGGCTGGCTTTATTTCTAGCCCAGAGGACAAAAGGTGGTTTTCCCACTGACTCATGGGTCATCCCCTTAACACAAAGGCACGTTCCCCCCCGCCCCCGCTCCCCCAATCCGTGCCCCTGCCCACAGCCTTGCTCAGCCCAGAGGAGGAGCTGGGGGAGGCTGGACATATGGCCAGATGAAACGGGATATTGTTGTGGATCAAACAGCTCCCCCGCGAAGCAGCCAGAACTGGCTGTTTTCAGGGGGTCCCGGGAGAGAGGCCCCCATGCTGCTGTCTCTGGGCCCGATCCTGCCTGGCCCCAAACCTCGCCCCATGAGACGCTGAGCGGCATTCAGGGTCACAGCCCAAGTGACAGGAGCTGATGATTGGGAGCAGGGGGGTGGGGGCAGGATGACCGCACTAAGCCCAGCTCCCCACCCCCACAGATTCTCACTAGGGCGCTGGTCAGAGCACGTGGCAGACACGTGCTCAGCTGGACACGTGCCCGATGGCTCCACGACTTGCGTGGGGTGTTCCTGAAAGCCCCAGCGCCGGGAGTCAGGTGATGGAGTCAGGAGTCAGCCCCCACTGAACCCACGCTGTGAATTTAAACCACTGGTTTGGCTCCGATATTGCTGTGAGAGGCTGCTCTCCGCAGCTCCCCGAGTGTTTAGAAACCAACTGCCGTTAAACCGGCGTCACTTCCCTGGGCAGCCAGGCCTGGGGGGCTGGTCCCTCCTGGGTGCCGGGCAGCCGAGGCCCCTAATGGTCCCACCCAACCGGAGGTTCGCTGGCAGCTTTACAAGGGCCTGGTTTTTAAGCCCGTCTCAAGGCTGCTGCCAGGCCAAGTCCAGCCCTGGCTCCGAAGCCTCCACCAGTCCCAGCTCAGGAGCTAAAAGGATCCCCAGGCAGAGTTCAGGAGACCCCTTCGGCCAATCCAGGCTTCCAGCCCCCCAGCAGGGAAACGGCTGCAGGAAGGAGAAAGCATCTTATCTCACTGCCCAGCCCACTCCCGCCATTTCCAGGCTCCTCGGGCCTCCCCGCCCCTCAGGCTTGGGCCTGGCAGCCGGAGCAGAGCGGCCTGGGATGGAGGCGGGGCGGCTTTGCCCTGGGCCTGGACAGGAAACCGCAGGGAGGTCGGATCAAACACGGGTCTCGCTGCCCCAGGCCCCGCTAGCCAGGCTGGGTGCAAGGATATTTCGCGCCCTAGGCGAAACTTCCACCTTGCGCCCCCCTCTCCCCGAGCCCTGTGGTAGCTCTCCGCCCCCCCCTCCGCCCTGAGGTGCCCCCCCACGGCAGCTCCCAACCCCCCCTCCGCCCTGAGGCGCCCGCCCCCCCCCGTCCCGGGGAGCCGTGCGGCAGGTCCCCGCCCCAGCTCACCTCTGCTCCGCCTCCTCCCCGAGCACGCCGTCGCCGCTCCACTTCTCCCGCCTCCCAGGCTCGCGGCGCCAATCAGCTGTTTGGCGCCGCAAGCCTGGGAGGGGAGGAGAATTAGAGCGGGGGCGGCGTGCTCAGGGGAGGGGGCGGAGCAGAGGTGAGCTGGGCCCCCCCCCCTTGCTGCAGGCGGCCCTCCCCGCGCCCCCCTGCCCCAGCTCCCTCCGCCTAAATGCCGACGACGACTGGGGCGGCCGAAGATCCAGCCGCCGCGGTTGCCGCCGAAGGACCCGAAATGCCGCCCCCCAAATGCTAGCGCCCTAGGTGACCGCCTAGCTGATCATTCTGGGAGAGGCCCTGGTCTGGCCAGCCCAGCGTCCCATCTCCAGCAGTGGCCAGCATCAGCTGTTTCGGACAGCGCAAGAAACACCGCCGGAGGCAGCTGGGGGTGGACGGCCCCAGGAACGCCGCTGCTGACCCCCGCAGCTCGAGCTTGGCTTAGATGCTGAAGCACGACAGTTCACATCCCTTCCAAATCTCTTGCTGATTTTTAATCACCCTGGCTAGTCTCCTTAGCCGGAGAAACAGCGAATCCCTTTGTATAAACCCCGCTAAGATCTTGGCCTCCAACCGCGTCTTGTGGCGCGGAGTTCCACAGGCTAAGGTCACACAGTGTTGGAGGAGAGGCACAGCAGAAGGATCTCACTGGTTTCCAGGCACAGCCAGTGCCAGGAAGATACTCGAGGGCTGGAAGGAGCCCAAAGACTAGCAAAAACAACGATGACTTGTAAGAGCAGGACAAGACAGCTAAATATGTCCAGGTGATGGCTGCGTGGTCCGGGGGCTGGGGTTTTCCATGACAATAACTCTCTGCAAACATTAGACAAGTGTGCACACCTAGGATGGAGGGGGGTTACTTAGCGTGGACTGATGGGGTCTGGACTGGGAGAAACAGGGGGATCAGTGGGAGTCCAGCCACACTAGCCGCTGAGTTCAGACACTAAGGAGCTGAGGGCCTTGTCCAAGGATCCCAAATGACCTGCGGTTCCTTATACGAAATCAGAACTTTTGCTTCCCTTGAGCACATGGCCTGGGAGATGCTTTCAGGGCCGCTGCCCAGCCGTGCCGCAGACAGAGCCACCATCCAGCAACGCCACCAAAAGGCAGCAAATTCAGGACTGAGGAAACATCTTCCCACAGCACAGAGCTAGACTGCGGAACTCCCTGACACAAGGTGTCACCGAGGCCGAGAGTTCAAGGAGGACCGGACGGACGCCTTGATAAGAAGAACACGCAGAGTTCGAGCAGTTAGCGCAAAGGTGGGGTATCCTTCAGCAGGGAGTTCCACAGGTTAGTTACCCTTTGCATAGAAAAGCTGTCCCTTCTGTCCTGTATGCATGTGCCGCCGTCCAATGACGCTTGCCGGGAATGGGTAAATAGGGCCAACAGGAGCAGCCTGTAGTGTTTTATGGGCCTCTCTCATGTTGGCTCCAGATTCATACTGAGAGTCTGCTGCAGAGCTCAGGACGGAACCCAGGCGTCCTGGCTCACTCTTGTGCCCTAGCCACAGCTTTGTTTGCACACCACACTAGTGCAAACCCCCACAGCACGGGGCCGAAGTCCTTCCTCGGGTCTGGACAATCCTGGAAACGCTTTGTCACCATCCCACGCCCTCCTGCCGGACCTCTCCACCACATGCCCAAGGGCACGCGTTCAACCCACAGCACTGCAACGAAACCGTGCAAAGAACCAGCCTGGCTAGGCCCAGCTCGGGCGCTCGGCTCCCACCCTCCCTAGTTCCAGGTCAACTCTTATTTTTATAACAAGCCCGACCGCAAATTACAGCGTCCGCGTTCTGCAAACCTACAACTAAGGAGGCAAGAGAGTGTTTTCCACCCGCCAACCAGCCCTGCTCCGTCCCCTGGGCTTGGCTGACGCCAGGAGCTGGCTGTCAGGACCAGGAGTTAAATCCATCCCCCAGCCCCTTTGCTCTTCTTCCCTAAGTCACATCAAGAAGCCAAACCCGCCTGCGTCCTGCTCGAGGGCTGTTTACTTCTCAGGGGAGCACAGGAAAGAGCCAGCAGACTTCCCCGCAGCAAGCTTCAAAGCCCCAGAGCAGACAGAGGCGCCTCTCTAGTCTTTCCCCTTTGGCAATGGCCGCATCCCAGGGGATTTCACCTTAACACCATCCAGGCTGGCCAGGCACCAGGGCCAGCCCCATCCCCTCTCTCATTCCTGACAGCCGGGGCCGAGGCCCGAGCGGGGAATCAGGGGTTCCGTTTGGATCAGGGAGGCGGGGGCCCAGCCGTTTGCTCCCAGCTGGGACCGATCCCGGGACTCTCCAGTCTGAGGTGCCTACAGTGTAAAACGCGGCTAACGAGTCGGCGAAGGGAGACGAGCAGACGACAAGCGCCCCGTGAGAGGCAGGAATCCCCACCACTCACCGCCCATCCCGAGAGCCAGGCTAGGCACCTGGGGGGTTTTCAAGGGACTCCTGGGCGGAGAAACCACTGGACTCGCCGTGGGCTCATGCCGTCTCTTAGGGCTGCTTAAGGGGCCTAAATACTTGTAACAACCCGGCCATTAGGCACGTGTGAAAATCCCAGCCCCAAGTCAGTAGCTATTTATCACTAGTCTCACAGGAGCTGCAGGGGGCACGGCCCCTCGGAAAACCAGGCACCTAAGCAGAGCTCCAGTCACCTCCCCTGCAGAGCCCAGCGTCTGGAAAGCGCCAGCCTTAGCCCCAGCGGTGCCGCATCAGCGGGAGTGAGGCACTTGGAGAGGCAGAGCAGCCGGGGGGGGGTCGGAGGAAGAAAAGCCCAATACCCGAATGCTGAGCGGTGTGAAACTTGGGATCTCCTGCCCTTGTGCTCCCAGGGCAGGGCCCCTCCCACGGGGCATTGTGCAGTTTCTTTACGGTCCCCCCCGCCTCTGAAAAAACCAACAATCAGAAAGCAGTTGGGTTCGGTTTTCCCCCATGCGTGGAAGACGCGCTTAGAAAGCACAGCTAGAGACACAGGCCGGATTCTGCCCCCGGTCTGGCGCCCCGAGCTCCTTGCAGTGACCCAGCATTCAGCCCCAGGGGCCAGCACTGAAGTTGCAGGATGCTTTTGGCCCAGGCGAGAAGCCAGCCGGGCGGCTCTGTACTGAGCTCTGCCGCTGCGGTTCCAGGTTATTTCGGATCAGAGCCTCCAAACTCCTAGTTCCTTTCTCAAAGCTCCGTTCGGGGCTTTAAAGGGCGCCAAGTCAGCGCCAAGGTTTTGCTTCTTAAACCTCCGGTGTGCAAATCCCGTGGGGGGCACGAGCGTCCCCCGCACCCGCCCGTGTCCGGGCACCCCAAGCCTGGCCTGGGGGGGACCCAGGGATAAGGCAGCGAGTCTGAGTCTCCGGCGGCCGGCCCCTTGTGGGCGAGAACACCAGCGTTCTCAGTAAGGGCCTGGCTGCATCAGGGACGCAGCCGGTGCAGAAGCTGCCTGTTGTTCCGAGCAAGGCCAGCTCCGGTGACCATTGCAACGCGCCTGCGTTGCTGCGTTTTGCTGCTGCCGCGTTTTGGGTGCACGTGTCCCTAATGCAGACAGGCCCCCGGCAGCGATGTAGACCCGCTTTGCAGAGGCGAGTTCACTGTCTCGCTCGGTGATTTGCAGAGCCGGGGAAGGGAACTGGCAGAGAGGTGGACCCAGTCTAGTGCTCACTTCTGCATTGAGGCTCTCCTGTGCCTAGAGCCAGGAGGGACGGGGCAGCGCCCATGGGCCTCAAAATAGGAGCTTAATTTTATGCCAGGTACAAACAAAGCCCGCGCCAGCTTTGTTCCCTACCAGGCCGAGCTGCAAACAGGAAAGCGTTTGAGGATCAAAGTTAACCAGGCAGCCTGGGACTAAACTCATCAGCATCAGAGCCAAGCGAAGCAAACTCCAAGACTGCAGCCTCCTGGAACGGATTCCCACTGATCTATAATTACTCTGCAGCAGCTCCTCAATTGCTACATTCCCTCGCTAATTACACACATTCCCCCACAAGCCCAGGGAAGTGGGTGGCAGATCCAGGACATTAATGACAGGACGCCTGGTGGTTTATATGCCAGATTGAGGGGGAGGGGCTGGGAGGCCAGCAGGCGGCCTGCAGCGCATGATGGGATCCTGCCAAGCTCCAGCTAAGCCAGAGCAGAGCAGACAAAGGACTTGGATGGGAGCTTGAAAGTGGCACTTAGACGCTGTCTGTCCCTAAGCAGTTGTGCAGCGTTGCTGTGTGCTGTGAAACACGTCCAGAGGTGGCCGCATTTCAGGGCTGGGTAAAGCCAGGCACTTCGTCCCTCGCAGGGGCTGACGAGTTTACCACGAAGTGACTCTGAGACATTTCAGCTACTACTCCCGATCTCATAACTCACAAAGCCTGCTGGCTCTGGCGCGCAGGGGCTAAGGTGGCGATCTAGACAGCTGCTTGCAGAAGCTAAGAACCCGAGTTTTAGCATGTTTCAGAGGGAAGTTTTGCATTGGTAACAGATGGATTAGATCAGTAACAATTCTGCTCTTAGTCTGCCCTTTCCTTTTCATCAAATGAACTCAAAGTGCTTTACAAAGGTGAGTACCATTATTCCCCATTACACAGGTGGGGAAACTGAGGCACAGAGAAGGGAAAGGACTCACCCAAGGTCACACATTAAGGTTCAGAACCCCGGAATCCTGACTCCCAGTCCTGCGTTCTAACCACCAGTCCAGTGGCAGTTTTAGTGCGAAGTGATTTACAAGATGGTTTATGGCAGGTGAAGGACTGTATATGTGAATGATAACTGGGAACTGTTTAAGAACATTTCGCTAGATGCCCAGAAAACCACAAAGCAAGAAAGAAGGCTACATTGGTTACAAAACCAGCCTGGCTTAGAGGGAAAGTGAAAGAAGCTATAAACAAAATAGACACAATAGGTAAAAGGAGGAGTTGATAGCAATGAATATAAATTAGAAGCTAGGAATTATAGAAAATTGATAAGGGAAACAAAAGGACACACGGAGAACTCTGTGGACAGCAGAGTTAAGGAGATAAGGAGTATATTAGGAACAAAAGAAATCCTAACAGTGGTACTGGTTCATGACTGGATGGCAATGGTAGAACGGTCACTAATAATGCAGAAAAGGCAGATGAGTTCTCCAAATCTCTCTCTTCTCTGTTTGGGGAAAAAGCCAGATGATGTCGTCATATCCGATGATGATGCTGACGACGACGACACTCTTTCCATTCCCACAGTAACTCAGGATTATGTTAAACAGCAGCTACTAAAGCTAAACATTTTCAAATCAGTAGAGCCAAAAAAACTTGCATCCAAGAATTTTAAAAGAGCTGGCCAAAAGCTCTCTGGATCATTATAGTTCATTTTCAATAACTCCTGGAACACTGGGGAAGTCCCCGAAAATTGGAAGAAAGCTTTATTTTAACAGGGTAAATAGGATGACTTGGGTAATTATAAGCCCGTCTGCCTGACATCAATGCCAGGCAAAATAATAATAATATATGGAGATATACCTATCTCATAGAGCTGGAAGGGACCCTGAAAGGTCATCGAGTCCAGCCCCCTGCCTTCACTAGCAGGATCAATTTTGCCCCAGACCCCTAAGTGGCCCCCTCAAGGATTGAACTCACAACCCTGGGTTTAGCAGGCCAATGCTCAAACCACTGAGCTATCCCTCCCCCCTCCAATAATGGAGCGGCTGATATTGGACTCAGTTAATAAACAATTAAATGTCATTAACGCCAGTCAACATGGGTTTATGGAAAACAGACCGGATTTTTTAAATGAGGCTACAAGTTTGGCTGATAAATGCAATAGTGTTGCTTTACTAGACTTTGATTTCTGGAAGACATTTGACTTGGCCTCACATAACTTTTTTATTAGAAAGCTAGAACAGAACAAACCCAACCCACACACATTACATAAAAAGCTGGCTAACTGCCCTATCTCAAAATTTAATTGTCAAAGGGGAACCATCCCCAAGGGGGTGAGTCTCTAGAGGGTCCTGCAGGGATCGGCTTTTGGCCCTCTGTTAGTTAACATTTTTATCCATGAGCTCGAAGAAAACACAAAATCCTCACTGATCAGATTTGCGGATGGCACAAAGATGGGACGGGTGGTGAATAATGAAGAGGACGGGTCATCGAGACAGAGCCACCTGGTTTGCTTGGTAAACTGGGCACGAGCACACAATGTGTATTCCAATACAGCCAAATGTCAAGTCATGCACCCAGGAACACAGGACACCGGCCGAACGTACGGGACGGGGGACTCTATCCTGGCGAGCAGCGACTCTGAAAATGCCTAGGAAGTCAGGGGGGATAATCAGCTGAACATGAGGGGTTGGTCCTGCTTTGAGCAGGGGTTGGACTCGATGACCTCCTGAGGCCTCTTCCAACCCAAATTTTCTCTGATTCTGTGAGCTCCCAGGGCACCGCTGGGGCCAAAAGAGCCAATGTGACCCTGGGAGGTATCAAGAGGGAAATCTAGAGCAGGTGTCAGGCAGGTTCTATCACCTCTGTATTGGGCCTTGGCGCGACCGCTCACAGACGTGGTGCCCACAATTCAAGAAGGATGTTGATAAATCAGAGCCAGAGAAGAGCCACGAGAAGGAGGAAAGGGTTAGAAAACACGCTGAGAAACGCGAGGAGCTCGGTCTGTCCCTCGGACCCAAGAGAAGGCTGCGGGGTGACTGGGGCGTAGTCTGTTAGGAGAAAGGAGGGGAAGAGAAATGCGACAGTAAAGGGCTGGTCAGTCCAGCAGACAAAGGGACAAGATCCTGGGGCCGGACGTTGAAGCTGGACGGCAATAAGGCGCTAATTGTGAACATGGAGGGTAATTAACCCCTGGAACAATTTACCAAGGGTGGGGGTGGAGTCTCCATCTCTGGCAACTTTTAAATCCAGCCTGGCTGCTTCTCTAGACGATCTGCCCTGGGAATTAATCCACGGCCGTGCTCTGGCCCGTCCACACAGGCGGCCAGACTAGACAATCACAGCGTTCCCTTCTGGCCTAACGGTGTATAATCGTTGGGAGGCTCCGAGAATCTGCGAACCCAGCGGGCGGCACGGAGCACTCAGTGCCCGTCAGAGCTTGACCTGGTGTGAGGGAGGATTGCTAGAGTGGGGCAAACAGTAGGTGGCGCTGACGCAGAGGGGGT
This sequence comes from Platysternon megacephalum, assembly GCA_003942145.1. NCBI lineage: Eukaryota > Metazoa > Chordata > Testudines > Platysternidae > Platysternon > Platysternon megacephalum. The sequence goes on from QXTE01000170.1 coordinate 1,174,956, forward strand.
GGTGCTCCCTTTGTCCGCCTAACCCCTGCCACCCCTCCGCCCCCGCTATGCTGAATTCTGGTTTCCGCTTACACCACTGTAAACCCGGAGCACCTCCACTGCAGTGAACAGTCTCCCTGAGGTCAGAAACTGGCCCCAACTCCACTGAAGTCTCTGGATTTACCCCGAGCTGCGAGCGTGCGGAGAGGAGACCGAACGGTGCAAAGAGCCCAGCCAGGAAGAGAAGATGGACCAGGTAATAACCTGCTGCTGCAGCTGATCCGAGCACCGAGGTTGCTTTGCTGGTGCACACGGCGAGCTCCGGGGTTCACACAACCCAGTTCCAGCAGCAAGCTTTGGGCTCCAGCGGGTGGCCACGCACGGCTGCGACCCCAGTTCACCCCTCGCTGCACTGCAGGATCTGCAGCTGTGGGACAGACTCTGTCACCTGTGCGGGGACACACAACTGATGTGTTTTCCCTCTTCAGAGCAGCCCCGGCTTAGTGATACTTTGCCCTCTCTGCAACAGGTGGGGCTGGCCCTTTTAGGGGAGCTGGGCTCAGCCCCCCACCCCCATGACTAATCAGCGGCCTCCCAGCTGGTGACATCAAAGGAGCTCCTGAAGGGGGAGAGACCTGGCCAGGCTACCTGCTGTGCTGGTGGCAAATGGCCTGGAGAGGCCAGGCAGGAGGGCCGGTTTTACCTGTCTTGGTCAACACTGAACTATGTTTGAAGAATTCATGCACCCCTGGGGGAAGGGATGGACACCTGGTGGGAGCGGCACGGTTGCCCTGGCTGGGGAGCTGGCTTGCCAGCCTGCATCACTGGGGAAACTGAGGCAGCGTCTGAGACTGGGTTTGGAGGAGATCATCCAACACCCTGCTAGCGCCTTCCCAAATGGGTCTCCCTTAGGCGCCCTGCTGTGCCGTGGGGACCATCCTTATGGGGAAACCGAGGCACAAACTGGCTCACCCAAGAGAACAAGCAGCCCTTGACTCTGCCATCCCATTCTGCTCCCTTCCCGGATTCTCCCCCTCGCCTCCTGGCTAGGGGAACGCAGCTAACTGAGGGGTGTCTCACTGCTTCCTCATGCTCCCCTGTCCGGCGCCCGTCTGGATCCAGCTGCTGTCTCGTGCCTTGTTCTCGGATTTCAGCTCTTGGGCGCGGGGGGGGGGGGGGGGGGGAAAAGGGGNGCCTGGGCCTGGCTGCTACCGTAATACACCTAATAAACAATGGATAGTGCCCAGCTGGGGGCACCCAAGAGCTGGATTATCAGGGTCGAGCCTGCGCTGGCAAGAGCCAGAAGCCCGTTCCCATTTCTCCCTTCTAGCCAGGCCTCAGTGTGAGCAGGGGGTGAGTCGATCTTCAGCCAGGAGGACGTTTAACTTTCTCTCCCTCAACACCCGCCCTGCTGACCCTGGGCGCTAAGCAGTGCCACCCCGCATTCAACTCAGCAACTGGCCACTCGGACGCAACGTATCTTATACGTATCTGGGGCCCGTTTCACCCAGAGGTCTCAACATTCATGTCTGTGTTCATCCTCCTCATAGTACTGATAGGGAAACTGAGGCAGAGAGCGTGAGAGAGACGGGGACTTGCCCAAAGTCACAGCCAATCCGTGGCAGAGCTCAGAGTGGAACCCAGGAGTCCGGGCTCCCAGCCCCCTCTACTCCAACCACTAGACTCCACTCCTGTCCCAGAGCTGGAACAGGCCTGACTCGCAGTCCCCTCCCGCTCTAACTGCTTGGCACATGGAAGGGGTGTGTCTGTGTCAAGGCCAGGAACAGGACCAGGAGTCCTAACTCCCATTTTCCCACTCTAGCCCCAGTCCCCTTAAGGACCCAGGAGTCCGGGCTCCAAGCCCCTTTCTCCCATCACAAGCGGTGGGATGAGAAATGTGCAAAAAGAGCCTCTCCCCTCTGCAGCCCGGACCCAGCGAGATCCCCCGGGTTCTGTGAAATATGTTTCCCAAACAAAGTATTTTCCCTGGACGAGGCTTCTCCGTAACCAGACGCTGATGCAACGTTCCTGAAACACCAGCCCTGAGCCAACAGAGCTCCCGTCGGAGCCCACAGGGGTGACACCATTTGTCTCTCCATCCGTGGAAACCTGACATTCCCATCGGGGTACAGGGGGGCAGGGGGGAGCAGAGCTCCCCGCCTATCCCTGCTGCTCCTGGCTTTGCCGGGAGTCTTGGGCGGTCGTTTCCTCTCGACGTCAGCTTCCGGTTTGGAGAGATGGGAAGAATTAAAGTCTCACTGCCAAAATAAAGTTTCTCCCAGACGGGCCCTTTCCAAGCGCTGATCTTCACAAAGGCCTCTCCGCTGTGGGGAGACACGTTCCCTTTTCCTGCCCCATGTACGGCGTGCAACGTGCCCCAGGGATTGGGGACAGACAGGCTGCGACGTCAACTCAGAGCGATTGTGTCTCTGCTGTGTGGGAAACGCGCCCGCCTGCCAAAGGCCAGGCCGGGGAAAAGCTGGAATCTCCAGCCGGACGTCCTGGCTGCTCCAAGCCCCAATTCTAAAACAAGAGATGGGGCAGCAGCTGGACCCAGTGGATCAGATTCGCTTTCAAAGCAAGAGGCAGGAACGTCAGCGAGTCTGGGCCCAAACTGCAGGATTTATTGAAGGAACCGTGTCCTCCCATTAACAGACGCCGTCTTGGGGTATTTGGGGTTAATTGCAATAATATGTAAATTGGCACCGCTCCTGGACTCCTGGATTTACAACACATGGGAGTCTGGCCCTTTGCTTAGATCAAAACATGCCAGCGCCCCCCCCCCCCCTTTGCGCCCCAAACTCTGCCGCAGTTCCCTCTCTCACATAGTGTCTGACCAGCTCTTAGCTGGTAACGGGGGTCACCCCATTTTACAGATGAGGAGCTGAGGACTGAGAACCAGGGAGCTGAAGCGAAGGAGTCTGGGTCTGAGTGGGGAATTGCACCCTGAGCAGTGCCCCTCCGCCCCACGCTACGGGTCGTGTTCCCGCATGAAACGGAGAGCGCGCGAATGAACGGGACACGGATGGGAACCGACGCAGGGATCTAGTCGCACCAGCGGAGCTGAGTTAAAAGTTAAAAAAAAAAGTTTTAAAACAGAAAAGAAGTGACAAAAATCAATGAGATTTCTGTTCTGTGAGTTGTAATTATTAAAGCCCCAGGGGAAGGGGATTGTTTGTAAAACAGGCTTTTTACCAGCACCCACCTTAAATTAAAAAACCCCTCCATTTCCAGTGATGACTGGCAGGTCCACCAGCCACTGCAGTTTGCCACTGCCCTTCTTCCCGGTCTACTGACGCCTACAGACCGGCTCCCACCAACACCCGTGGGGTCTGGGCCAGGTGCGGAGGGCACAGCCTGTCCCAGGAACTGCACAAACAGCCCCAGACGCACAAAACAGCCCCCCAGCTCAGCTCTGCACAAGACGTGTCCCGGAATAGAGACGATGGCTGGAACCCCCCAGCACAGAGGCAGTTACACCACTGCGAAGACGATGGGAAGGGGAAGGAGCTATCCTGGTTTATGGCATCTTTACACCAGGGATTGCACCATGGGACTAGTTCAGTACAGCTACGCCAGGTCAGGGTCACTGCTGACCGGGCCAAAGGCACCCAGCCCCCTAGGAGCTCTCTGCCCCCCCAGGACGCAGAGCACCAGGCAAAGCCCCGAAGCACGTGAGCAGCACCCCAGCGGTTCCCTGCCCGGATACCCACGTTCAGGGCTGAGCACCAAACCCAATGCCCCATGCAAGGTGTGACATTTGCTGCCTCATCTCAGTTCCAGGGCAGCTTCCCAGGAGGTGCCGGGGAGGGCTGGGATCTGAGCAGTGACTCAGAGGCGTGTGACAAGCCCAGCCCCTCCGGGCCGGCTGTATCCCCCTTGGGGGTGCACTGCTGGCACATGGAGGCGCTGGGACCTCGAGCCGGAGGGGACGTCCGGAGGGAACAAGGAACGGCAGCTTCCCCAGTCCCCCAGCCTGTGCCCCACACCCAGCGAGAACCCGTGAGAGCCCCCAGGACGCGCCCCCTCGGGGAGGCTTCCCAAGCTTTGGGATCCACACGCCTGCACACTATGGGCGCTTGCTCAGCTCCCGCTGAGAACAATGGAGAACCTCCCCCGCCCCCCCTCCGCACTGCAAACAACAGGAACCTCTCGCCCCCTGGAAACCAGTCCGGGGTCAAACCCTGCCAAGAGAAGGGGGGGGGGGGGCGAGCCTGGGACTCCACAGAGCCCGTCCGACTCCCTGCTCTGCCACCGGCTCTCCGGGTGACCTTGGGTCCCTCACTTCGCCTCTCCTGGCCTCAGTCTCCCCACTACAGACAAGAACAGCAGCCCCCCCCCTGCCCTGCCTCCAGGGGCTGGGAGGAGATGCCCATCAAGGGTTGTAAGGTGCCCAGGTATTGCAGCCACGAGGGCAGGAAAGGGCCCCAGATAGACTGACGTCACTGGACGACGAGAGGTTCCACCCGCAGAGAACCTGGCCCCAAAGACCATTACACCCAGCTGGCACCGGGGCAGCCCCATACGCCAGACATGGCATCACTTCCCCACAGTGGGGCTGGCCCTGTCCAGGGGGCGGGCAGGCCTGTACCGAGGCAGCTGGACCCCCGGGGGATGCACGCAGGGGGGACACCTGCCCAAGCGGCACCCAACTCATGGCTTGCCATGGACAGATTGGAAAGCCAAGGCCTGTCCGGGCCCAGTAGTCCGGAGGAAGCCCACGTCTGTGTTACTCGCCCGGCCAATTGGGACCGGTCTCGGGGCACTGCCCTGTCCCGACAGCACTGAGCTGCGAGCGGGCGGTTCCCAGCCAACACTGCCCAGCAAACCATGTGGCTTGCCTGGGAACTGCCAGCTGCCCACAGCCAGGTGGGCACCAGGGGCGTCAAAAGAGCCAGTCCAATGGGCTCTGGGCACCCAAGTCCCTTGGGAAGCCCCCGGGGCCAGGGGGAGCAGGACCCCGGGCGCTATCCAGGGCCCCAGCGGCAGCACCGCCTTGCCGCAGGGAACTGTCACACACAGCCGCTGTCTCAGCTTCCTATGGCTCACAGCGGGCGCCCAGCCAGCGGAGTTTTTGACATGGTAGTTTCCCTGGTCGAAAACCCCCAGCCCAAAACGCCGTGCAGCAAACTAGAAACTGGGGGCAGGAGCCAGTGTGCAGGGAAGTCCTTGAGCGCCAAGCTCTGCCCCGGGAGCGTGCAGACTGCGAGGGGAGGGGAGAGGGGTTCTCCCACTGGGAAAAGCCCCTGGCTACCCAGAACAGAAACCAGAAACGCAAGCAGCAGCTCCAGCTCCCACTCGGCCCCAGCTTGTGAAGTGGGGTGACTCTGCACTTACGCCAGCGTCACTGAGAGCGGGACCTGGCCCTTCAGTCCAAGGGAGCAGACGGACTCCCAGGGGCACAGGGCCAGGTGCTCGGTGACACACACCTCGCCCTGGATTTCTCACCTTCCGTGCCCCTGGCAGATGGCAAAGCACCCAGGAGAGAGCCAGGGGCCCCATTCTCCCCCAGCAGCCACAGGCCTGGGCCAAGGTGTTCGGAACAGAGAATCACCCCTCCTTCCGCACACCCCACAGCCAAAGCCAGTCCCACCCGGGGGCCACTGGGGCCAGAGGAGGTGCCCTGGGAGGGCCAACCCCACGGGGTGCCTGCGCTGAACTCCCCTGAGGCTAACCCCAAGGGCACCGGGAGAACGACCCCAGCACGTTTCACGCCCCAGGGCCCCATCCTGGGAGGGGCTGACCCCAAATACCTCCTCCAGCACAAAGACAAGCTCGGAGAGTAACATGGGGGCACCGACATTCGGGGGGGAGATCCTGGACACCCCTCCCCCAACAACGCACCAAGCCCCCCCCACCACAGGGCCCTGCCCCCCAACAACACACCAAGCCCCCCCCACCGCAGGGCCCTGCCCCCCAACAACACACCGAGCCCCCCCCACCGCAGGGCCCAGTGCCCCACCACACCGAGCCCCCCCACCACAGAGCCCTGCCCCCCAACAACACACTGATCCCCCCCACCGCAGGGCCCACCCCCAATGCCCCACCCCATGTTGTTTTCCCACCTTACGAATTGCAAACCCTACTCAGCCTTGGCCTGCTGCCCCCAGCCCCCCCGCCCTGAGGCCAGAAGCGCCCCCGCCTGCCCCAAGGAGCCGGGGGATGCCCCCCCCCGAACTACAAAGCTGAGATCAGTCTCCCCAAATGCTCCACACACACCCCACAAATAACCAAGGGGAGTTTCTGTGACACCCCCCCCCCCCCAAAAAAAAAGCTGTTACTTGGTGACCTCCCCTGTCTAAAGGGCGGGGGGGGGGAGAGAGGAGCTCCCCCCTCCCCCTGCGCAGCCAGCCTGGGGGCTCCCCCCTTTCCTGCCTCTCCCACAAAACAGCTGCAAACAAAACCCAGGCAGAGGGGCAATCCCTGAGCGGAGGGTCCCGGGACACGTGGGGAGGAGGACGGGGGGGAACCCTGCGGGGTGCAGGAGAAAAGAGGGAGGGGGGTGGCTCTGTCCGGGGGGGGGGGTCTGGGGAGGGTCGCAAGGGCTCCAGCGGGAGGGAGACGGAGACAGAGACATGGGGGGGGGGGATCATCTAGATCGGGACGCAGGGACCGGAAGGGGGGATGGGGCTGTCCAGGGGGGTGGGAGCTAGATACTGGGGGGGGGGGGGGGGCCCGGGGGGGGGGGGCGGGGGGATCCAGGGGGGGGGGGGGGGGGGGGGGGGGGGGGGAGAAGGGAGGGAAGAGTTAGGGGCATTTGGGAGGAGAAGGGGGGGGGGGGTTCCGAGGACGGAGGGTCCCGGATCGGGGGAGGGGCTTGGGGGCAGTAGGTCTGGGGGGAGGGGATCTGGGGGAGGTTTGGGGGGTCCGGGGACAGGAATGGGAGTCTGGGGGGGCCCGGGTCCAGGAGCCCGCTCTTACCAGCACCAGGGCGAACCTCTCCTCCAGCTCGCAGGGCTCCGGCATCGGCATCTTCCCCGAGGGCAGCAGCCCGGACCCCCCCAGGGGGGCTCCGCCCGGGCTCCGGGGCAGCGGCTCCCCGTCCGCGCTCTCCACGTTCCCCATCCCCGGCCCAGGCACCGGGGGGGCGGCGGGGGAGCCTCAGCCCTTCGCGTCCGGCTGCCGCGGCTGCCTCCCCGGCACCGCCCCCCAGCACCGCCCCGCGCCCCAGCAGCCACTCAGCGCCCGGCACCGCCCCGGGCAGATGTGCTGCCCCCACCTCTGGCCAGATGTGCTGCCCCCTATTGCCCCACCTCCTCCCAGCTGTCCCCCCCAGCACCCAGATGTGCCCCTATAGAGCCCCCCCATTGCCCAGATGTGCTGCCCCCACCTCTGGCCAGATGTGCTGCCCCCTATTGCCCCACCTCCTCCCAGCTGTCCCCCCAGCACCCAGATGTGCCCCTATAGAGCCCCCCATTGCCCAGATGTGCTGCCCCCAAACCCGCAACACAAATGTCTCCACCGCTCAGCCCTGCCCCCCCCCTCCCCCCCCTTCCCAAATGTGTCGCCTCCTATAACCACCTACCCAGACATGCTGCCCTCACCGCCCCCCCGCTGTGCTGGCAGTCCGGCCCCACGGCCCCTTCACCTCACTCTGTGCCCAGAGGGGGCTACCCCCTCCCCCGTCAGGCTTCTCCCAGCCAGGGATCTCAAAGCGCTACAAGCAAACATCAGCCTGGGAAACTCCGGCCCCGGGAGAAGAAACGTGGCTTGTCCCAAGGTACACAGCACCCCCAGGGGAGAGCCAGGCATAGAACCCAGGAGTCCTGACTCCCAGTCCGCCCCCTCCCCGCAACTACTGCTAGGCCGCAGGCCCCTCCGAGCTGGGACGCGAACCCAGGCGTCCGGCCCCTTTCACCCAGCCGCTGCCGGAGGCAGAAAGACCCGGGCGGTCCCCCGCGCTCCCCGGTGCCTGCTCGGAAGGGAGAGGCCGCCCCCTGCTGGAGCATGCAGGGACAGACACTCCCACCCGGAGAGAGCACAGCCAGGCGGTCCCCATAACCTGGGGGGGCTGCAGAGCACCGTGGGGAGGGGCAGGGGTTAAGTAAAGCACCCAGGGCCGGATTAACCTTTTGTGGGCCCGGCAGCAAACATATCTGTGGGCCCCCATGGAGGCAACGGAGCCTGGCACGGGGAGGTCGGTCCCCGGAGCGAGGGGCCAGCCAGAGGCCATGGGGCATGGCAGGGACGCACAGTGGTCTGACCGGCCCTGTGGTGCCAGCGTGTCCCTTCCCCTCAGGGGCGGGCCAGTGCCGCACCACAACCCCCCCCTCCCCGCCCAGCACCCCCTGACTCCCTATGGCCAGAGGCCCCCCCAGATCCACTATGCCCAGCGCCCCCCCGGAACTCCCACTCCCTAGTGCCCCAACACACACAGATCTTCCCTGTCCCTTCGCAGCCCAGCACCCCCCCAGACCCACTCCCCCAAGCCCTGCCTCCTGGCCGCACTCACCGGCCCTGCTGGGAGGCGACTGAGCCGGCAGCACAGCCAGGGCCGGGAATCGCTCCGGCCCCTCGGGAGTGGTGTGATCAGCCAGGCCTGGCTGGGCTCCTCAAGACACACGGGCCCAGCCAAGCCCTTCGCACTGTCCCCCCCCCCCCCCACACACACACACACCCGGCTGAGACTGCACCAGTCCCAGGCGGCTCAGCTCCGGGGAGACAGGTGGGGCCCCGCAGGTGGTGGGAAGCAGAGACTGCCCAGAGCCGGAGGTGCCCCGGGGTCCGGCCAGGGGGCTGAGAGGAGCAGGGGGTGGGGCCAGGGAGCGGAGAGGAGCCCTTGGCCGGCCGGCAGGAGCCAGTGGGGGTGGGGGGGAGCCAGTGGGGGTCTCGGGGCACAGTGCAAGCGGAGCAGGCCGGGGCCCTTCTGAGCAGGGGCCCAGCTCCATGGAGCCATTGTAAACTCAGCACTGAAGCACTGGGCTGGGACTCGGGGGCTCTGTATTCCAGTCACAGACCCTGGGCCTGTCCTTCCAGGTGGGATTTTCCAGGCCATTAACCTCTCCGGGCCTCAGCTCCCCCAGCTGTAAAATGGGATAATACCACTCACCCCCCGCCCCTCGGGCTGTGAGCTCTTTGGGCAGCGCTGGGGCCTCTAGGGTCCCCCGTAACCCAACCATCAGGACTAGGGGTCCCAGGCTCCTGTGCCCCCAGCCCGGCCAATACCCCAAATGTACCGGGACACGGCTGGGAAATCTGCTCTGCAGCCCCCTGGGCACCTGGCCCCGCTGCTGCAGTGTGCAGGGGGCCGTGCACCGTGTGTGCCAGACCTGGGGGCAGCCGGCCCCGCCCTGCACCGGGAGCACCGGACCCCGGGGGGGGGGGCAGCCGGAAATGCACCGGGAGCACCGGACCCCGGGGGGGGGGACAGCCGGAAATGCACCGGGAGCACCGGACCCCGGGGGGGGGGGGCAGCCGGAAATGCACCGGGAGCACCGGACCCCGGGGGGGGGGCAGCCGGAAATGCACCGGGAGCACCGGACCCCGGGGGGGGGGGGGCCGCCGGAAAGGCCCCGGGAGCCCCGGACCCCGGGGGGGGGGGCAGCCGGAAATGCACCGGGAGCACCGGACCCCGGGGGGGGGGGGGGCAGCCGGAAATGCACCGGGAGCACCGGAGCCGGGGGGGACGCTGCCTCCCCCCATCCTGCGCGCCGCCGCCGCCGCCAGGGGGCTCCCCGGCTAGAGCCTGCAGCGCCCGGTCCGGCCTCTAAGGGGCCCCTGAGGCGCTGGCCAATAGGGCAGCGGGGGTGGGGCATCCTTTGATTGGACGGCGATGATTGGTCACGGTGAAGGAGTCCTCACTAATGGCCGCGCGCCAATGACGCCTGTTTTGGTTCTCGGGGGGCCAATGGCGGCGCCTGGGGCGCGGCCGGCAGCCTATGGGAAGCGGCGGCGACTGAACCTCCCAGCGCTACCCAATGGGAGGTGGCGAGTTCCGGGAGGGGCCAGGGGCACCCAATGAACGGCGGAGGAAGGCCGGGACCCCGAGCTGGGCGAGCCAATCGGCGGCGGGGGGCGTGGCCTGGTGGCAGGAGATCGAGGCCGGAGACACGTACGGACCAGAGCGCGGCGGTGACGGAGGCGACAGGTGAGAGCGGCCCGGTCCCCTCCCCCCCCCCCTCCTCCCCCAGCGCTCTGCGGAACGGGGGGATTCCCCCCCCCCGAGCCCGGCCCCCCGCGGAACGGGGGGGGCGGCCTGGTCCCCTCCCGCCCTGTTTCCGGTCTCGAGGCCTGTTCCCCCCCCCCGGAGAACCCAGGCGTCCTGGCCCCGCCCCCTCCGCTGACCCCGCCCAGCCCAGCGACGCTTCGCGGGTCTCTGCCCGGGACACGGCGCGTGGGCTCGGCGCAGCGCGGGCGTTACACGCTGTAAGGCCCGGGCCGGGGCGGGGCCCCGGACAGTCCGGGCGGCACCGGGGCCGCTCCCGGGAAGCGAAGCGAAGCGAGGGGTTCGCACGGGGTTGGGCAGGAACCGGGAGCGAGCAGCGAACCGCCCGCGGGAAGTGACGGGGAGCAGCGGGGCCTCGCCCAGGACAGGAACCCGCAGAACCGCTCATGTCACCCAGGGTGTGAATCGGCCTCTGGGCCCGGTGCCTGGCCGGCAGCCGCTGCCCTCGGGGGGACCCCGGTACCAGGCAGCTGGGTAGAAACCAGAGTGGAGAACAGAGGTTTGTCCGACCCGTTTGTCCGGGGAAAGAGCGAACCGGAAAATCGCGCCTCACCAATCTACTAGGATTCTTGGAGGGCGTTGACGAGCACGTGGGTACGGGTGAGCCAGATTTTCAGACTGACTCTGAGGCGGCCTCTCACCCATAGGCTCTTAAGGGATGTCAGTAGCCGTGGGATAGGCGGGAAGGTCAGTAACTGCTTGAAAGATAAGAAGCAAACAGTAGGACTGAATGGTCAGTTTTCGCACTGGAGAGATGTGATTTCCCCCAAGGATCTGCCCTGGGACCTCTGCTGTTCAACATATTCATTAATGAGCTGGAAAAGGGGGCGATCAGTGAAGTGGCAAAGTTTGTGGACAATCCAAAATTATTCAAGATAGTTAAGTCCAAAGTAGACTGTGAGGAGTTAGAGGGATCTCACAAAACTGGGTGACTGGGCAACAAAATGGCAGATGAAATTCAACATTGATAAGTGCAAAGTAATGCACATTGGAAAAAATAATCCCATAGATACCTATACAATGATGGGGTCTGTTACCACCCACGAATGAGATCTTGGAGTCACTGTGGATAATTCTCCGTAAACTGTGGCTCAAGTCAAAAAGGCGAATAGTATGTTAGCAACTATTAGGAAAGAGAGAGAAGAAATAAGACAAATATCATAATGCCACTGTATAAATCCATGCCTTGAACACTGTCCAGTTCTGGTGGTCCCATCTCAGACGGTATCTACTGGAACTGGAAAAGGCTCAGAGGAGGGCAGCGAAGATGATCCAGGGTATGGAACGGCTTCCATCCGAGGGGAGACTAAAAAGATTAGAGCTGTTCAGCTTAAAAAAGAGCCCACAGGGGGGCATGTGATCTATAAAATCACCAGTGGTGTGGAGAAAGTGTTATTTACCCTTCCCACAATACAAAAGTCAGGGGTGACCTGGTTAAATTAATAGGCAGCAGGCTGAATACAAAGAAGAGGAAGCACAACTAACCTGCGGAACTCCTTGCCAGGGGATGTTGTGATGTCCAGAAGTATAACTGAGTTCAAAAAAACGGCGTAAATTCATGGAGGATGGATGGCCATTAGCCCAGATGGTCAGGGACGCAACCCCATGCTTGGGGCAGCCCCAAACCGCAGACGACTAGAAGTCGGCTGTGGAAGACAGGAATGGATCGCTCCACAATTGCCCTTTTCTGTTCTCTCCCCATGAAGCTCTGGCGACAGGGGAGTGGGCTAGCTGGACGATTGGTCTGACCCAGTCTGGCAGCTCTCATGTTCACCTCAACTCCGGCTCCTGTTTGGTCAGTTAACAAGGGAGATGCGAACCAATGGGGAGCAGATCCCCCCTTTGAAAGGGTATTTAACCCCCCTCCCAAAGCATCACTGTCTGAAAGGGGCTCTCAGGAGCAGCTGGATCTAGGCACCCAGGCCCCTGGGAAGTTGATGCTACCCGGCTGGGTGCGGCTGGATTCTGGCGATTTAGTGCGGAGCAGTTCATCTCATGACTAGCCCTGCGCCCGCTCAGGGGTTAAAGGCCTTTCCCCAGCTCCGATACAGAGAACAGCCGGGGGGGAAGGAAGCAGAGGAGTCCGACAGGTTGGGTGTAGGGCTAGGGGACAGGACTTCTGGGGGCTGGGAAACCTCCGGACTCTGAGCTGGGGGAGAACAGTGAGGGCGGGACCCAGACATGCCCTGTGACGGGCCAGGTGTTGCAGCACAGACTGTAAATCCCCCACCCAGCCCGTGGGCTCCCAAAGCTGGCAGAGCTGGAGTCCATGCGATTTGAAGACTCAGGCAGTGGGAAGGCCGAGGAGGGAGAGATGGGGGGTCCTCTCCAGGAAGGGGAGGGCTGTGTAAAAGGAAAAAAACGTTGGCCAGCCCCCTTTGTGGCTGTGTGGAGCACCAGAGCTATGACTGCCGGGGAGTAATGGGGCCTTGGCTCACCGACCCCCTGCAGGATTTCGGGCAGGCCGGCACCGCAGGAGGCAGAATAAAGTGCCTGGGGAATGGGAATGATCTGACCGAGCAGGGCTGCGATGTCATAGGGGAGGCTGCGATGTCATAGGTTCTTCCCTGCCGTCCCGGTGTCTGACTAGCCTAGCACAGGCGTTTCTCCCCCTCCCCTGCGTGGGGGCAGCACAGGCGGATCTCCGAGCCGGGGTGCAGCCTCTCCTCGGAGCAGGCGCCGCAAGGCCAGGACTCGGTGGGTAAAGGTTGCAGGGGCGGCCGGGTTAGTTATTTATTGATGAGCCTGGGTTCGGCTCCCTCCTGGGCAGGCTGGTTGCTGACCTCGCCCTGGGGGGTCCTGGTGACGCAGGGGGCAGGTTGTGTCCCCACTAGCGATTGGACACCGTGTCCTGCTGCTTTCAGAACGTTGCCTGGAGCCGGAGCCCGGTTACACCGTGTGAATTCGGATCTCGCCGTTGCAATCGAGCGCTCCGCAGGGCTGGGCTCTCCGTGGGGGAGCAGCTGAACTCTGCACGGCAGGCTCACATGCTGTTCCTGTGCTCTGGGTGGGGAGTTTTCTGGTTCTTCTTCTTTCTCTTTCGCTTTCCCAGTTCCTGGGCCCAAAGGCAGGGCTCCCGGCTGCCCTCGCTGGCTCTGGGGATCTGCAGTCCCGGGTCCCTCTGCCCCAATGGGGTCAGGGGGCTCAGGCTGACAAAACCCCAGCCGAGCGGGCCAGTGCAGCCACCTACTGCCCATGCGCGTCGGGAGTCGTGGGCAGGTGAGTTCCGCCCGCCGTCTGGGGCTGCCAGACACGCACCAGGGGCCGACCTAGTTTGGAACCTTGCACTGACTCACTGCAGCTGGGGCGTAAACGCTGTGTCCTACCCTCATTCTAGCTTGGGAGCTGAGTCCTGACCATCCATGTTCCTCCTTCCCTGCCGGGGCTGGTGCTGCGAGACGTCCGAGTTGCAGCATCACCCCAGAGGTGGCTGCATTCTAGGCCACGGGAGAAGCGATTCCTCTGGCTGCATGCATGCACGTAGGGCCGATGGGTTTCAGTAATGTTACCCTGCTGGAAAGGGGGGAGATCACCCCGCTTTCTGGAAAGCAGGAGCTGGTAGCTCTTGCCCCTGACAGGATCTGGCTCTATTCCAGGCTGATCAGGCCATTTCAAGACGTGGTGAAGGAGGACTCAAGTCCCCAGCCCGGCTCTAGGACAGCCCTTGCCCTGGTGGCAGGAGAGCTGGGCACCCCACCCCCGGGGCTGCTCCAGAGCGCCTGCTCTCCGTGCACACGCTACCACATCGGGACCTTTGGCTTGGCACCCGTGCCTGTCCGGCCTGGGCATTCTCGGCCGGCCAGTGGTGCTGCCGAGCTGCACATGGAACCCCCGACAGAGCGAGGCAGCCCCTGACCATCGCCGTGCCCAGCCCTGCGCCCCTCTGGCTGCACAGCGACCTGCATCCACAACGGGCTGAGAGTCCCACGGACCAGCCAACTTCCCGGGCAGGAGAGCAGCTGGTGCATCAGGCCCTGCCGGCAGCAACAGTCCTGGGGACCAGCCCCAGCAAAGGGATCGGGCATCCTCTGTGTCCCTCTCGGAAGAGGGGTGGCCAGACCTAGCTCCGTGTCCCTGGGACACTGGCTCCTGCTCCACGCGTCACTCGGGGCTGTCGCCTCGTTAAACGTGCTGCAAGCCAATCCTGCGGCACTCACCCCCCAGCCCCTTCCAGCCCCGCTGGGACGGGCCAGCGGCTGGACTGGCTTCTGCACAGTGGGTTCCTGCAGTGGGAAAGACCTGCTCTCGCTGGGATTTGACTCCCAAATGGACAGGAGGCTTGTGGCAGCCCCCAGCCCTCCAGCACCAGGCAAATGTGGGAAGGAGCCATGTAGGGCCAGGGAGCAAGGAGCCTCCCTGCCCGGGTGGCTGAACCCAGCGCCGGTGCCAGCCCCGCCTGGGACGTCATTAGGGGCGCTAATGGAAGCCTTGAACAAAGGCACTTTCCAGCCGCTCTCGCCTGCCAAGTGGAAATCCGCGGGGAGCTGGGCTCGCTGGGAGCCTGTGACTAGCCCTGCAACAGCCTGCAATAATTGCACCATCTAGACACTGGGCCCAGAGCCCTGGGTGGGGGGATGAGACGCCAGAAGCTTCAGAGAGGTTTGCACAACAGCTGCACAGCTCCTGCCCGACTGTGCTCCGGAGCCACGCCGAGAGAGCAGGGTGGGCGAGAGGGGAGGTAGTCTGGGGCGAAGCGAAGCCGCGTTTCTCTGTGCCTGGGGGAGGAGATCCCTTGCCAGGCAGCTCCCCGGTGAGTCAGAAATCTCTTCCCAGCTGGCGTTGTGGGGCTGGGGCAGTGAAAGGACCTGACCCTTCCAGGAGCAGGGGCTCAGAGCCAGGTCATGTCGCTCGCTCTGTCCTGGTCTGCGATG
The DNA here is from genome assembly GCA_003942145.1 of Platysternon megacephalum. Classification (NCBI taxonomy): domain Eukaryota; kingdom Metazoa; phylum Chordata; order Testudines; family Platysternidae; genus Platysternon; species Platysternon megacephalum. Next base: position 1,189,971 of record QXTE01000170.1, read on the forward strand.
ACAGTTGGCTGCAGCGGTGGCACGGTCTGGTCCCCCTGGACCGTGCTGGGCACGCCACCGGCACTCAGTCTTAGCACAGCGGTGCCAGCTCGGGGGGGGGGGGGGGGGGGCGCNCCTTCCCGAGAACGGTTCTTTTCCTCCTTTCTTCACTCCCAGGCCACTTCCTCCCAGTGGGTCGGCTGGGGTGGGCGCCCCCTGCCAGCTGGGGCAGAGCGGGATGCTCAGACCCCCGAGCTGGGGGGGATCTCCAGGCAGGTCTCTGGGCTGAGCGCAGAGAGCCGGACTGAGCGCAGAGAGCCGGGCATGAGGACCTGGTTCTGGCAGCAGAGTCCAGCCGTGGCCCCCACTGACGTGCGTCCCCTGCCCTGTCTCTTCCAGCTGGTGCAGTTCCCCGAAGCGAAGGGTGCGTCCCACCCACCTGCCAGCGCCATGGACGTGTTCAACCGGAACATTGACTTCAACGCGCTCTTCAAGTTTTCCCACATGTGAGTGTGGGGTTCGCTCCACCGGGCCCTGATCCCCGTGGGCAAAGAGTTAATGGGCCGGAGTGGGGTCTGTGGGAGGGGCCTGGGAGCCAGGATTCCTGGGTTCTGGTCCCGGCTCTGCCACGTAACCACTTACCCTCAGATTCCCCATCCCGGGGAGTGGGCCCAGCACTTCTGCTCCATCCGGTGTCAGTGGCGGTTCTCTCTCTGGCTCGGCCGTCAGTTGAGTGCGCCCATGTGGGGAGCCGTGGGCCGGGCCGGGCCGGGGAGGGCAGCTCTGAGACCTGGTGGTCGCTGACTCGCTCCTTTCTGCCCCACAGCTCTGCCTCCACCCAGCAGCACCTGAAGAGGGTCTATGCCAGCTTTGCTCTCTGCATGTTTGTGGCAGGGACGGGAGCTTACATCAATGTGGTGACCCATCTGCTCCGGGTAAGTGGCCACGTCTGCGCTGGGACTGGATGGGCTTACGGGGGGGCACCTCCTTCCCCCGGACTGAGTGCAGGCGAACGGGCACCGTGGGTATCCGTGCCGGGTCCTAATGCCTTCGCTGCAGCCATTGACCAGGGAGTGCTCCAGACGCCTGTCTAGTGCCCAGCACTTGAGGGCAGGGCCCTGCCAGCCCGGGCGGGCGTGTCGGTGCTGCCCCCCATTGCATTCAGTGGGTAGAGCCGCCCCGGGCTGGGATAAGGCTACTGAAGGGCTTGGGAATAGTGTCAGCGTGAATGATGGGAATGAGGGAGGGGGGGTAGACATTACGGTATCCGAGGTACGAGCCAAACTTGAAAAGCTTAACGGCAGTAAATCGGGCGGTCCGGATGACCTTCATCCGAGAATATTAAAAGAATTGGCGAGTGAAATTGCGAGCCCGTTAGCGAAAATTTTTAATGAATCCCTAAACTCGGGGGTTGTACCGCTGGACTGGAGATTAGCTAATGTAGTTCCTATATTCAAGAAGGGGAAAAAAAGTGACCCGGGTAACTACAGGCCTGTTAGTTTAACGTCTGTAGTGTGCAAAGTCATGGAAAAAATATTGAAGGAGAGAGTACTTACGGACCTTGAGGTCGATGGCGTCTGGGACAAATTACAACATGGTTTTACGAAAGGTAGATCGTGCCAAACCAACCTGATCTCCTTCTTTGAGAAAGTAACAGATTTTTTAGATAAGGGCAATGCGGTGGATCTGATATATCTTGATTTCAGTAAGGCGTTTGATACGGTACCGCATGAAGAATTACTGCGTAAATTGGAAAGGATGGGGATCGAAATGAAATTCCGGAGGTGGATAAAGAACTGGTTAAAGGGGAGACTGCAGAGGGTCGTACTGAAAGGGGAGCTGTCGGGTTGGAGGGAGGTTACCAGTGGAGTTCCTCAGGGTTCGGTTTTGGGTCCGATGTTATTCAATCTATTCATCGCTGACCTCGGAACCGAAAGTAGGAGTGGGCTGATAAAGTTTGCGGATGACACGAAGTTGGGAGGTATTGCCAATTCGGAGAAGGATAGGGATATCCTCCAGGGGGATTTGGATGACCTGGTAAACTGGAGTATTAGTAATAGGATGAAATTTAATAGTGAGAAGTGTAAGGTTATGCATCTAGGGATGACTAATAAGAATTATAGTTATAGGCTGGGGACGCACCTGTTGGAAGTAACGGACGAGGAGAGGGACCTCGGAGTCCTGGTCGATCGCAAGATGACTATGAGTCGGCAATGTGATGTGGCCGTCAAAAAGGCTAATGCGGTCTTGGGTTGCGTTAGGCGAGGTATTTCTAGTAGAGATAAGGAGGTGCTAGTCCCGTTATACAAGGCGCTGGTGAGACCTCATTTGGAGTACTGTGTGCAGTTCTGGTCTCCCATGTTTAAGAAGGATGAACTTAAACTGGAAAGGGTACAGAGAAGGGCCACTAGGATGATTCGAGGAATGGAAAGCCTGTCGTATGAAAGGCGACTTGAGGAGCTCGGATTGTTTTCCTTAACCAAAAGAAGGTTGAGGGGAGATATGATTGCTCTCTTTAAATATATCAGAGGGATCAATATCGGGGAGGGAGAGGAATTATTTCGGCTCAGTGCTAATGTGGATACGAGAACAAATGGATATAAATTGGCAGTTGGGAAGTTTAGGCTTGAAATTAGGCGAAGGTTTCTGACCGTCAGAGGAGTGAAATACTGGAATGGCCTGCCGGGGGACATAGTGGGGGCAAAAGACCTCTCCGGCTTTAAGACTAAGCTTGATAAGTTTATGGAAGGGATGATCTGATAGGATAACTTGATTTACCCAATAGGTCAATAATGTGCCGCCTGGGAGTTAGTACCGATTTTAAATGTTGGGATATTGGGAGTCTTTTCCTAAGTGTCAGGATAGAGAATATTGGCCACATGCTCGGGGTTCAGCTGATCGCCATATTTGGGGTCGGGAAGGAATTTTCCTCCGGGGTAGATTGGCAGAGGCCCTGGAGGTTTTTCGCCTTCCTCCGAGCATGGGGCAGGGGTTGTTTGCTAGAGGATTATCTGCTGCTTGAAGTCACCAAATCAGGATTTGGGGACTTCAACAGCTGAGTCAAGGGTGAGAATTATTTCGGGGTGGGTGGGTCAACTTTTGTGGCCTGCATCATGCAGGAGGTCAGACTAGATGATCATAATGGTCCCTTCTGATCTCAAGTTCTATGATTCTATGATTCTATGAAGAATGGGGGTGTCCCGTGTCGCGGCCTGACCCCCTGGGAGCGTCTGCAGCCCCCTCCCTTTCCCCGCGCTCCCCGCGCTGGGCCTGGCTGGTGCTGCATCTGCCCCCAGCCCCCGCACCAGGCTCAGCTTCTCGTGCTCTCTGTCCAACAGTTCAGCCTACTCTCGGGGCTGGGCTCCCTGGGACTGCTGATCTGGCTGATGGCCACGCCCCACAGCAGGGAGACGGAGCAGAAGAGGCTGGGGATCCTGGCTGGCTTTGCCTTCCTGACTGGTACGTGTGGGGGGCGCCTGCCCCTAAACCTCCTGGGCAAAGGGGCCCTTCTCCCCTTGTCAGCCCCTCCCCTGGGGAGCCTGGGCCCACCGCACTTCCCGTCCTGTCCGTCGCTGAACTGCCCCTCGCCCTGGGGCAGGGGCCTCTTCCTCCAGTGCTGGGCACACGGCAGAGAAGTCACCTAGGCAGACCCAGGGGTCCGGCCGTGGGGTTCCCTGCACTAAGCTCTGGGCCCTTCTCACCTGCCTGGGGGAAGAAGCTCTGAGCCCGAGGTGGCCTCTGGCTGCCGATGATGGGGAGCGGGGGCGGGGCTGCTGTCACTGACGTGTCACCTTGTCCTTGCAGGAGCCAACCTATGTCCTCTCCTGGAAATGTGCATAACCATCAACCCCAGGTAGGCAGTGTGTGGCGTGACATGGCCGGGCTGGGTGCCCATGTCCGTCACAGCTCTTCTCACCTGTTCTCCTTTCCTGCAGCATCATCCCCACGGCCTTCCTGGGCACCGCTGTGATCTTCAGCTGCTTCTCACTGAGCGCCCTGTATGCCAGGCGCCGCAGCTTCCTGTACCTGGGAGGTAAGAACCGGCCCCGGCCCCCCACCACCCCGAGCGTCCCCCACCCAGCCAGGGGGGCTCACGCCTCTCTCTCTCTCGCAGGCTTTCTGCTCTCTGGCCTCTTCCTGATGCTGCTCTTCTCCTTGATCAACGTCTTCGTGGGCTCCACTTGGCTGTTCACGGTGAGTCCCGCCCCCCTGCATTAGGGTCCTGCCGGGCCCCCCCTCAATCAGCAACGGCAGCCATCAATACTGGGGCCAGGCGGGCGCCTCGGGGCCTGGCTGTGGGAGCTGCAGCCAGAGCGGGTCCCGGAGACAGGCCTGATCCCGCCTGCGCCACGTGGTGACGGAACCTGTCTGGAGCCATGCCTGGGCCCAGCTGTTGCTGTCTGGGCAGACAGGGCCTGATCCTGGGAAAGGTGGGTGGGCCCCTTGCAGGATCGGGCCCTTATCCCTCCCACTGCTGGGCCATGTTTCCAGCCTGCTTTGCCTGGCACCCATCACGAGGCTGGAGCTGGTACGGGTAACTCGTGCCAGCTGTGGGGCAGCAACGTCACCTTCTGCAGCTGCCTTATCCCCAGAGCAAGCGAGACCTGGGCCCTCCCAGCCAGACGCAGGGCGGCCGGGCGCTGGCAGGGGCCGGGCTCGGGTTCACCCATCGCCCGAGTCTCCTCTTAGCTGGAGGGGGGGCGCAGAGGGTGAGTAACTGGGGCAGGAACAGCAGCCCCTGCTGCTCATGGGGGAACTGCACTGAACAGACACGGGGGGGGGGGGGGCATCTCGGGGGCTCGTCCCTGACTCTCCCTCCTCCCCACCAGGCTAACCTGTACCTCGGGCTGATGGTCATGTGTGGGTTCGTCCTCTTCGACACGCAGCTCATCATTGAGAAGGCGGAGAGCGGGGACAAGGATTACATCTGGTGAGTGGGGGGGCAGAGCGGGGGCAGGGATTACATCTGGTGAGTGGGGGGGCAGAGCGGGGAAGGGATTACAGCTGGTGAGTGGGGGGGGCAGAGTGGGGGCAGGGATTACAGCTGGTGAGTAGAGGGGGCAGGGATTACAGCTGGTTAGTGGGGGAGGGCAGAGTGGGGGCAGGGATTACAACTGGTGGGGGGGGCAGGGATTACAGCTGGTGAGTGGGGGGGGGCGGCAGAGCGGGGGCAGGGATTACAGCTGGTGAGTGGGGGGGGGGGGGGAGAGCCGGGGGAGGGATTAAAGCTGGTGGGGGGGGGGGGGGGGGGAGGGATTACGGCGGGGGGGGGGGGGTGTGGGGTGCAGCGCGGTGGAGAGCCCCCGCCAGGCTGAGCCCCCCTGACTGTCTCTGCCCCCCAGGCACTGCGTGGATCTCTTCTTGGATTTCATCAACATCTTTCGGGAGCTCATGATGCTGCTGGGGATGAACGAGGTGAGTCCCTGCCTGGCTCAGGGCGGGCCCTGCGGCGAGGCCCCCTGGACACTGGCCAAGTTCAGCCCAGCAGGGGAATTGCCTGGGCCAGGGGCTCTGCGGTGGGCAGTAGCCAGCACCCGCCAGGCCTGCTGCGCAGGAGCCCCCTGGAGACGAGCTAGGGCGGAGTCGCGCAGGGCTTGGCGAGGGCACAGGAGTCCGGGGCCCGTGTGCTGGGCCCCAGGCGGGCGGGTTCCCCTGGAGCCGAGGCCGCTTTGCCCAGCGTCCGAGCCACCTGCAGGCCGGGCTGAGCGCCGGGCCGGGGCACTGACGCGTCCTCTCCTCTTGCAGAACAAGAAGAAGAAGGAGAAGTGAAGCGACGCCAGGTGCCGGTTGGGTGGAGCCCCCATCCCCCCCCATCTCCTGCCCCCTGACACATTAAAGGGGCTGTGCTCTGCCAGCCACAGGCAGCCACTCGCTTTCCTATTTTGTGGGTTGTTTTCTCTTGTTTGAGCTTTTTTTGATTAGAAACCAGCTGATTAGCAGCTCCTCCTCCTGGAGTTTGGTTTCCTCTTCCTGCCCCCCAGCTTGCTCCTGGGGAGGCCTGGGCCAGCCACATGCAGGCATCCCCCCCACCCCAGCCCCCAGCTCCTGCCCCTGCCCCACCCAGCTCCACTGGCTGAATCTTTCCAGGGGTTGGGTCCTTCCAAGACGTCTCTCCCCTAGTAGTGAGAGCGGGGCCAGGGGCCTGGCCCTACAGGGCTCTGCCTAGAGCTGCCACCCCCAGATCCTAAGAGCCCAGACGCCTCCATCTTGCAGCAGCCCTGCCCGGCCTGGCCTTTCATTCAGCCGCAGCCAGGGCCAGAGCACCTGGCCGGGTTCGCTCTGGTTCTAGCCCGCAGTGGGCTCCTGTTCCCAGGAGCTGCATGCCCGGCAATGTCTGGATCCGCTTCGGTTCCAGCTCCGGGGGATGGGGGGCTTTGGCTGGCCCCCCGTGGGACCAGCCAGGCAGCAGGCCGAGGAGCTCCCCGGCTAGGCTCCACGGGGCCGTCATGTAACATCCCCTGGCCTCCAGCGCCCCGCTCTGCAATGGACAGTCTCCCCTCACCCCGTCACGAGGCTGCTGAGTCGTCCCCCAGCCAGGCGCCCTCTCCCCAGCTGGGAACCCCAGATGTTTCTCCCTGGCTGACGGGCCCTTTTCCCCTCCCCTGAGGCCAAACTCCACCTCTGCTTGCTCGGGATAAAGGAGTCGCGCGCTCTCGCTCGCTCTAGAACCAGTGCCAAGAATCACAATGTAAGAAATAATCTACTTTTAAAGAGACGTCTAACAGGTTTTAATACCGTAACAAGTGTAATTATCTTTCTCTTCTGTTTCATCAGTTGACAGCCCTGGCTGCGTTATATAACTCATACTGTGAAGACAAAGGTGTTTTGATTCAGAAATATTAAATCTCCATAGTCTTACTTTGTACAAAAAAATAAATAAAAATCCTCAAACTTTAACCTTTACAGCCAAGCTGTCTGCTCCTTCCTGGGCGTCGAGTCACACGCCTGCCTTGGATGGTAGTGGCCCCAGGCCGCCCCAGAGATCTAAGGGTCGAAGGCAGAGCTGATCGGCCGCACGTTACAGGTGCGGGAGGCGGTGCTGGGAACTGGATCCGTCACATCCCAGCCCTGTGGCCGGAGCACAAGGCCAGCCTGCCTCTGAGTAGCCAGGGGAATATTTAGGGCAGCCTAAGGTGCCTTAGGGTTGGGCAGGGAAAGATGCGCAAGTGACGGCCCTAGAAACGCCCCCCTGCTGTGGAGAGCTAAACCCCCCCCGCGGGGTCTCTGCACGGGGGCAGTTGAGTCTCTGGTTATTCCTGAGACGTGGCCATCGCGTGGCTAGGAAGTGCAGGGGGCTTGTTCCGCAGAGGGGGCTGCACTCGCTGCGTGCCCCGCTGAGACGAGGGACGGGCAGCCCAGGGCCAGCTCCAATCCCTCCCCCGTCTCTCTCTTCTCTGGGGCTGGTCTCTTCAGCCAGCCCTCTGCCTGCCCCAGCTGCGGGTCAGGCGTGGGGATGATCCCAAGGCAGACAGTTGGCTGGGGGTCTGTCAGCCTCTCTTCCCCTTCCCGCTGGGCAAGCAAACCTGCTCTGCGTTCTCACCCACCACGGGACTGGGCCGGGCTGGCCCCCCAGCACCGGCAGAGTCAGATGCAGCTGAGGGGCAAGCGGCAGGAGCTGGCCGGGGGGTGTAGTCCGGAGCATGGGCACTCTCAGGCTGGTGCAGACGGACTCGATCTGCCAGGCGAACAGGACTGGTACCCTGCGGAGCACATGGGGGGGAGCGTGGCGAGGGAGACCGCATTGAACAGCCACCCTGGCCTAGCCAGCACCTACAGCCCATGGCCCTTCTCACCCAGGAGGAGGCTCTGGCCCTGGGTTCCCAGCCAGAGCGCCTGTTCTCCCTTAAAATTCCCTGTCCTGTTTGACTTAGACTCCTAGTCTTCATGCCCACGCCATGCTGCTGTGACTCAACCACCCCAGAAGCAGCTGCATTTCAGGGTGTTTACAGGTAGGGACAGTTAAAGCAGAGCCTGGCGCTTGCTTTTTACACCCCCACCCCCAAGAGCCCTTTGCCCAACAAAGCACGTTAGACAATTAATTACCCCTCGGGGTGGCTCCCAGCAGGCCCAGAGGGGGGGAGGGAGCAGTATGGCCAGGACTCGGGGTGGGGAGGGGAAACGGCATTGGGGTCTGGCTCAGCCAGGCCCAAGCCCAGAGCTCCAGGCTTCCTTTCTCCCTCACCATGGCAGGGCTCCGCATTCAGCGCCGGGCCCCCCCGCTGCGCCCCGGAGGGGCTGGGCAGGGAGGCTTCCCGCATGTACCGTACAGTGCCTGGACCTCATCACCCATCGTGTGGGACCCATCGCCCGCCTCGTGCTGGTAGCATCACCCCTGGGAGGGACCCCTGCTGGGGTCATGGGGGGGGGCACTTCGTACACAGCCCCCCTCCCCCCACTCCAGGAAGAACGGGGGCCAGAAAATGCCACCCTCGCTGCTAACCCTGCCTAGCGAGCACCCCGTCCCCTCCACACAGGCTGGGGGCTGCGGGGGGTGGGGACGGGCAGCGTGTCCTCCCCCATCATGGCCCATAGCCCGGCCTGGCTGCCAGAGGGGAGCCAGCCCTGAATGCTGCCCCCAACCCCACGCCCACATCCTGCTGCGCCACCTCTGGGGAGACCCCCCCCAGCCACATGAGGGGGGGGCTCTTCAGAGCTGGCCCCGCGAGACAGACACCAGAGGGGAATTGGGGTATCTCCGGTTGACTGGGGGGAGGGGCCCCAAGGGCTCATCAGGGTTTGGGGGGGAACGTCAGGTTACGCTGGAGGGTAGGGATAGGATACAGAGGGACCTAGACAAATTAGAGGATTGGGCCAAAAGAAATATGATGAGGTTCAACAAGGACAAGTGCAGAGTCCTGCATTTAGGACGAAAGAATCCCATGCACTGCTATAGACTAGGGACCGAATGGCTGGGCAGCAGTTCTGCAGAAAAGGACCTAGGGGTTACGGTGGACGAAAAGCTGAATATGAGTCAACAGTGTGCCCTTGTTGCCAAGAAGGCTAATGGCATTTTGGGTTGTATAAGTAGGGGCATTTCCAGCAGATCGAGGGATGTGATCATTCCCCTCTACTCAGCACTGGTGAGGCCTCATTTGGAGTACTGTGTCCAGTTTTGGGCCCCACACTACAAGAAGGATGTGGATAAATTGGAGAGAGTCCAGCGGAGGGCAACAAAAATGATTAGGGGGCTGGAGCACATGACTTACGAGGAGAGGCTGAGGGAACTGGGATTGTTTAGTCTGCAGAAGAGAAGAATGAGGGGCGATTTGATAGCTGCTTTCAACTACCTGAAAGGGGGTTCCAAAGAGGATGGATCTAGACTGTTCTCAGTGATAGAAGATGACAGAACAAGGAGTAATGGTCTCAAGTTGCAGAGGGGGAGGTTTAGGTTGGACATTAGGAAAAACTTTTTCACTAGTAGGGTGGTGAAGAACTGGAATGGGTTACCTAGGGAGGTAGTGGAATCTCCTTCCTTAGAGGTTTTTAAGGTCAGGCTTGACAAAGCCCTGGCTGGGCTGATTTAGTTGGGTTTGGTCCTGCTTTGAGCAGGGGGTTGGACTAGATGACCTCCTGAGGTCCCTTCCAACCCTGAGATTCTATGATTCTATGATTCTATGATTCTATGATCAGAAATTCCCCCCCCACCTACCCGGGTTGGGAGGGGCCCTGGGAGGAGAGTGATGCAACTGCCCTGCAACCACCACCGCTGGCCCGCAGCTGGCACAAGGGGGCGCCGCAGGTTCGTACCTGGAGCCACGGGGGGGGGGGGGGGGGGGGGGGGGGGGCCCCCCCCCCCCCCCCCCCCCCCCCCCCCCCCCNCACACCCCCCTCGCCCAGCGCCCCGCTGCCACAGCCCTGGTCTGTCCGTCCCCACAGACCCCTGAGCCAGCAGCTCCCTGTGCCATGCCGTGCCATGCCCTCCACCCTCCGTCCCACGCTTCACCTGGGACGCCAGTGACCGCCGGGGGGGCTGCGCCGCTGTGGGGCAGAGGGGAGAAGCAGGGTGCTCGGGGCCTAGCGCAGTGGGGCCCGGGCTATGCCCAGCGCTACGCGAATAGAGCCTGACCAGGGAGCCCTTCTATCCCCCCCCCATCCAACCCCACACCTGCTCTGCCGCCGAGGGGGCACCAAGCCCCACAAGCACGGACCAGGATAATGGCTCTGGGCACCGGGGCCTGGAGTCTCAGGCCGCCAGCCCAGATCCCGCACCCCCTGCCTGGCCCCCAGGCGTACCTGCTCCTGCGGCAAACCCCAAACCCAGCCTGCCCCCTGCACAGGCCGGGACCTCACAAGTGGGGCCTGATCTCCTCCCGACACCCTGAGAGCTGCCCGTGGGTGGCTGCATGGGCCGGGTCCCCCCCCCCCCCCCCGGCTCCCCGNGAAAGGGGCCTGGCCCCTCCGAGGCAGGGCCACCAGCGGTTGATTATAATCGTGCCCCTCAGAGGTCCAGTGATTTGGGAAAAGTCACCAGCAATTTGCCCTCCCACGGCAACCAGCCCATGTCATGCCCCTGTCCCGCCCCCCCGCTGACACCAGCTCCAGCCTTCACCCACTCAGCCGTGTCCACTGGCACCTGCTCTCCCCTTTCACCCTCCACCGTCATCGCTGCCTGCCTGGCGTCTGACCCGGCTCCACTGCCCAACAGCTGCTGTACCCTGCTCAGAGGTGGCTGCCTTTCAGTGCTGGGCGAGCAGCGCCCCCGGACAGCGGTCGATCAGATACTGGGCTGGGGACGGATCCTCTCCCTTCGGGGCGTCTCTCTCCCGTGATTCGGTACCACAGCTGGAATCGCTGACGCCGCAGCAGCCCTTCGACGTCTGCATGGTGGGACTGGGCCCAACGCCCCCTTTCTCGCCTGCCCTGCACGTGGGGGGCAGCCCCCGTGGCCAGTCAGCGTCCGTGGCACCCGCCCACAGCTCTGAAGAGGAAGGGCCCAGCCCCCGGGGGCGAAGGGGGGGGCGGCCCGACTCCCAACGCGCCCCATGGGTGCCAGGTCTGGAGCGGGCAGAGGGGATCCGTTAGAGTCACACTGAGTCCACACAAACGCGGCCCCAGCAGGCTCCTCTGCCATTAGGGCCAGGGCTGGCTGCACCCTTCGGGGGGCCGGGTTGAACGCAGGCCTGGGGGGCCAGTGGGACTGAACCCCCCCCCCCCCGGGCTGCTCAGGGGCTTGTGAAACCCGGGAGGGCACGTAGGGGTGTGCTGCTCTCAGCCCACGTCCACGGGCGTCTGGCACCGCGCCCTGGGGACTGACTCCCTGCCCGCCTGGCAGGAGCTGCAGGGCTCCGTTCCCGACCCCCCAGCAGCTGGTGGGCGGGCAGGGAGGGGACGGGAAACCACGCATTAATCCAGCCCCGCTCTTAACCTTTTATTGGCAGTTTGAAGGGAGACCAAGGCAGACAATAAACAGCTGGATTCACAATAACTTATATAAATAAAACAAAGTGGGAGGGCGGCATCATTGAATAAAAAACCCAACCGGAAGGCGAGAAAGGGAAGTGGGGCTGGGGAGGGGGGTCTGTACACGGCAGTAGCACCATTGGAGAGAGCCAGGTGAGGGGCACGCGGCCAGGGGAGGCAGCAGGACCGGGAGCCAAGGGCAACCCCGACCCAAACACAAAAGACAAGGGGCGGGAGCAGCCGGCCTGGCCCCACAGCAGCTCCAGGACCCAGCTGGGGTCAGCTCATGGGGTCTGCCCCCCAGCACCAGTGGAGAGGAACGGCCCCGCCAGGGAGCAGGCAGGGCTGGGCTAGTGAGTGTGGGGGGGGGGGAACCCCACCCTGGCACTGAAGGGACAGGGGGGGGTCGGGGAACACAGCCGGGGGTGCTGCTGAGAGGGGAACTGTTCCAGAAACCCCTGCGCCCCAGCCACTCACAGCCCTTTTTACACCCGGGGGGCTTAGGACTCCTGGTTCCTACAGCATCGACTCACTCCACTCAGCTGCCACCTTCCCTCCAGCACAGGCCCGTAGCTGGTGCATCCGAGGAAGGCAAAGCTCCCCCTTCCCCCTGACGAGCCTGTGGAACTCACTGCCACAAGGGACTGAGGTGTAGAGCAAAGTAGGCGTTAAAAAGGGACTGGACATTCAACGCAGCAAGAACGAGAGACCATCCAGTTACCTGAGAAGGGCAAAGCGCCCCCTGCCGTACAGACTGGCCAGGCCCTAGCCAACGGGAGAGACCCCTCCCCACCGCAGGGCGGCTTGCGCTGGCCGGGCCCTGGTGGACACTGCCCTCGAGGGGCCCCTGGTCCAATCCAGGCAGGCGACCCCCCATGCGCCCCAGGGAACCCACTCCTGACCCGCGTGGGGAGGGCGGCGCAGGAGCCTGGCTCCACGCGGACGTCCCCGGAGCTGAGACGACGCCATGTGCCTGCACCAGCCTCTGGGGATGAGCCTGGGGCAGGCAGCAGGAGGCGCCAGGCCCTGCCCAATGGCTGGGGGCTGCGTCCAGGGCGAGGCGGCTGCTCCGGCCCGCTTGGAAAGGGGTCCAGGGTGGAAGATGTGGTGGCGGCCCCCAGCTGCGGCTCCTCTGTCGGGGTGGGGGGGGACGGGACACTTGGTTTGAGACACCTTGGCAGGATTCTGCGGCCCCCGGTGCCAGCAATGGGCTCTGAACGGCCCCAGGGCCAAGCGCCCCGGGCTCCTGAGGGGTCGGGGGAAGCACGGGGGGGCCCCAGGCAGCACCTTCCTCCTCCAGCAAAAGATGATCCCTCCTCCCGGGAAGGGGGGTTCCAGGGGCACCTTTAACCTTGGCTCCCGCAGGAGGAGAGGCTGTCGTACAGCGAGTCACTGAGCGATTCCGAGTTCTCCAGGCCCGGCTGGCCCTGCCCCGTGTCCCTGGACCGCAGCTCCACGCTGCCTTCCTCGCCCACGTCAGAGGCGCTGGGCGTCCGGCTGGCACTGAACGCCGGTGGGGAGGGGGGCGGCAGGCGGGGCCCGTCCGAGGAGGCTCTTTTCCTCTCAGCAGGGCTGCGTGCGGAGCTCTGCAGGGACGGACACGGGCGTGAGAGATCCGTGCGGCAGGGGTCCGAGCCGTGTGCGTGGGGGGGAGTGAGCTGAAATCAGCGAGGGGGCCCTGAACTGTCACCTTCCCGCTCAGCACCCCCCCCCCCCCCGGCAGACGCCGCTCAGGGACGGGGAGCAGAACCCGGCCGGCTGGGGGGTCCCTGCACGTCGGCACGGCCCTGCCTGCAGATGGGCCTGGATCGAAGAATATTGGGGTCTGGGCAGTACGGAAATTGGGGTTCCCCCCTTCTGTAAACTGGACAGCAAAGTACCCCCACCCCCCACACAGACCCCAGGATGACCCTTCTACCCCACACCCCCCAGTGCGCCTCCCATCCCACCCTGCACACAGACCCCCAAATGTCCCCTCCCGCCCTGCCCCACAATACCCAGACAGACCCCCGAATGCCCCCTACCCCACATAGTCCCCAACCACCAACCCACACATCCCAGCAGCCCCGACATCGCTCACTGCAGCCCCCCAACATCTCAGCCCCACCGTCCCCCTCACCCCGGGCTAGGTCAGCTCCTCCTGGCCCCAGCCCCGCTCCGCATGCTCGGCACTCACATGGTGCAGCCGCCCCTCTGGCATGACGGGGGCTGGGGGGGGGCCGCAGAGCCGCTGAGTTTGGGGTTCCCCCCACTCGTTGGGGGCCCCGTGCAAGGGCCCTGAGTGCACGTTGGTTAATCCAGGCCGGCCGCCAAACAGCCCTGCAGCTCCCTGCACGTGTGCACGGGGGCACCAAGCTGCCATCTGCTCCGCACAGACACTGCTGCTCCCAGGGTAGCGCCCAAGAGCCCAGTCCCCAGCCCTTGTCCCTGCCAGCTGCTGCTGCCTCCACCCCAGAAGTGGCTGCATCTCAGTGGGGCCAAGGGGCCTCCCAGAGTACGTTTCTTTTGGATCCTTTCTCAGGAGAGGAGCAGGAGTGAAATTCCGTCCCCCACGGCGCCGACCCCGACGGGGCGGGATCCAGGCCAAATCCTGCCCGTGGCTGGGCGCCCCCTGCACCGCCCAGCGCCACTGCACGAGGTCACCGGCGCCCTCCCCTCCCCCCCATCGCAGCCCAGCCCCCACTCCTCCCCCCCCGCGCAGCTCAATGAACACACCCAGCCAGCCCCCCTCCCCCCCATCGTAGTCCAGCCCCCACTCCCTGCACCCCACGGCAGCCCAGCCCCCACTCCCCGCACCCCATGGCAGCCCAGCCCCCACCCCTCCCCCGCCCTCCATAACAGCCCAGCCCCCACTCCTCCCCCCCCGCTGCGTCCAGCCCTGTGCAGCTCAATGAACACACCCAGCCAGCCCCCTTCCCCCCCATCGCAGCCCAGCCCCCACTGCCCGCCCTCCACAGCAGCCCAGCCCCCCTCAGCAGCCCAATGCCCCCTCCATGGCAGCCCCCCCACTCCCCACCCCCATTGCAGCCCAGCCCGCTCTGCCCTGCGGCAGGGAGGTTCCCACACCGGGTCTCACAAACCTGGGACCAGGCAGCAACGGGGCTGGGAATGGACACGGACCCCGCCCCGTCCGACGGCCACTGGGGGGTGGGGAAGGGGGGAGGGCGAACAGGGCTCAGCTGTGTACCAGGGCCTGGTGGGGGGCACTGCCCCGGGGCTGGCCCAGGGCCTGGCGGGGGGGGGGGGCGCTGGGACCATCCGAGGCTCCTCCTGGCCGCCCAGCCCAGGTTCTCTCTGCAAGTGTCTCCACCACCCCGGCCCCCCGCGGACAGCCCCTCCGCGCCCGCAGCTCCCACCAGCCCCCAAGGGGTCCCGAGAGCAGCTGGGGCTCAGCGCAGCCGTCCCTGGGGCGAGGCCGTGGGGCTGACGGGCAGGACCGCGCTGCCCTCGGGACTATGGCTCCCAGCGCCCCGCCCCGGGGGGCTCCTTACCCCGGCCAGCCCATGCAGCCCCTCCAGGTCCCGGGCCGTGCACAGGAAGGGGTCCGCGGAGCCGCCGCATGCCTTGGAGTTGGGGAAGGTCCAGTTCTTGCTCTGCTGCACTCGCTGCGCTCGGCCGGGTTCCAGGCGGGGGTCTGGCGCCAGGAGGGAGGCAGTGGGGGGTTAGCAGAGGGCGACCCCCCCATCCCCCACGGGGTCAAGCTGGGACGCAGCCCAGCCCCAAGCGAAGGGCTCAATGGCTGCAAACGTGGGCAGGAGGGACTGGGGTGAGGGTTGGGGTCGCTCCAGGCCTGCCCTAGCACCCCCGGCCCCTGGTGGGCAGCTCAGCGCAGGGCCGGGTGGGGTGGGGGGTTAAACCCTCCGGTAGAGGGGAAAATGGGCAGGGTCCAGCCCAGGCAGTGCGGGGGACACACAGGCAGGGAGGTTACCTGCCCCGTCACCTGGCCCAAGGGCTCCGCCATGGCCAAGCTGGGGGGGGGGCTCCCCGCCTTCTCAGGGGTCTCCTCGCATCCTCCAAGGAAGGGTCCATTTCCCACCGGCCATTCCAGATCCCACCCAGCCCCAGGGCTCGTTGGGAGCGAGTCGCCTGGTGGGGGCGTTTCCTGGAGCAGCCGGGAGTGAACAGCGGGGCCGGGGGTCCCAGCAGGGTGTCTGGAACCAGTGGGGGTCTTCATTAGCATTACTGGTGCGAGCGTGTCCCCCCCCCCACGCCCCCAGCTCGCTGGGCCCCGCGTAAGCCCCCTCCCCGCCCCGCGGCTCGCCGGGGTCCAGACCTTCGGGGCAGACTCTGCGGCCGCGGAGGCTCGGGGGCGGCTCTGCGCTGGCCAGCACTCCGTGGAACGTGGGCATGCTTTGGTGCTTGCCGGGCGCCAGAACGTCCTCCGCGCTGGGCACCTCCCTCTCCAGCGTGCGGGCCTTGCGGGGGACTCTGGGGCCACCGGGGGGCCGCCCCGGGGCGAGGCTGGGCAGCGGGTCCAGGCTGGGTTTCAGCTTGAGGAGGTTTTTACCGGGAGCCCCACTGCAGTAGTCGGGGGGAGGGAAGGTGCCGATGCCGCTGTCCAGGGTCCGTGTCAGGGAGCCACACGCTGTGAGTGACAAGGCCAGGATGGAGTCAGCAGGCCGGGCTAGCCCAGACGGGCCTCCTGGAGTCCCTCCCCGCAGCCCATCTCAGAGCACTTCACCCCCACACAGAACACATGGCCAAGGTCACACACAGCCCCCCCTCCCTGGCTGAGTCTTGTCTCTAGCCCCGCCCACCTCCACTGCCACGCCCCCTCCTCTAGCCCCGCCCACCAGCCCCTTGTCCTGACTCCAAGCTCCGCCCACCACCGGCAGGCCACACCCCCCCCCAGAACACATGGCAAGTTACCCAAGGTCACCAGGTGTCCCTGGCTGAACCCGGCTCCTGCCCCCCCCACCATACCGCACCCCCTCCTGCCCCCCAGACCTCCACCACCACCACACCACGCCCCCTCCTGACTCCAAGCCCCGCCCACCACTGGCAGGCCACCCCCCAGAACACATGGCAAGTTACCCAAGGTCAGGGGGTCCCTGGCTGAGTTATGCCCCTAGCCCTAACCTTCCACTGCCACGCCCCCTCCTGACTTCAAGCCCCGCCCACCACTGGCAGGCCACACCCCCACCCAGGGTTGGGAACGGAACCCAGGAGTCCAGACCCCCTGCCTCCCAAACCACCCACTCGGCCACAGTCTGCACCGATAACTGGCCTGGCCAAACCCAGAGTTTGTGCCACGGGGCTCGGTACAGATCGGCACCGCGACCGCTTGTGGCATCGGGCAGCCTCCTGTGGGGTCACCTGTGAAGTGCTGGGAGTTCACGGACTCGGCCAGGCTGTCGTCCGACGGGATTCCCTCCCGGAGCTTCGAGTCTGGGCTCTTCAAAGGAAAGGAGATGAGAGAGACGGATAAACACGGCGCCCAGGGTTCCCTTCCCCTCCGCCTGGCACAGAGCCCAGCCATGGCCAGGCCGGGGGCGCTCCCCACCTTCTCGGGGGTCTCCTCACAGCTCCGCAGGTGGCCGACGATGCCGTTCCGCGGGGGCCGGGAGACCCTGGGGTCTTTGGCGTCATGCGAGACCCTCTGCAAATCCCGGAGCTCCCTCTTCTGCTCCAGCCGGCTCTCGTAGGCTTCCTTCCCATCCACCCTGCAGAGATGAGGATGGGGGCCGACAGGACAGACGGCTGGACCCCCAGAGCCCCTCCCTACAGGCTGTACACAGCTCACCCTGGTCTGGGCTCAGGACTGGCCCTGAATGAAAACCCCTCCCCTCCCTCCCTCTCAGCACGTCTGAGCTTGGTGCGTGATCCCCATTCACAGAGGGGGAAACTGAGTCACAGAGAGGGCTCAGGGAGTCTCTGCCAAGGCTGGGAATTGGAGCCAGAAGCCCTGACCCCCATCCCCCCGCCCTATCCCACTAGACCCCACTCCCCTCCCAGAGCCAGGAATAGGGCCCAGGAGTCCTGGCCCCCACTCTCCCCTGCTCTAACCACTAGACCCCACTCCCCTCCCAGAGCCAGGAATAGGACCCAGGAGTCCTAGCCCCCACTCTCCCCTGCTCTAACCACTGGACCCCACTCCCCTCCCAGAGCCAGGAACAGAACCCAGGAGTCCTAGCCCCCACTCTCCCCTGCTCTAACCACTGGACCCCACTCCCCTCCCAGAGCCAGGAATAGGACCCAGGAGTCCTGACCCCCACTGGACCCCACTCCCCTCCCAGAGCCAGGGACAGAACCCAGGAGTCCTGACCCCCACTCTCCCCTGCTCTAACCACTGGACCCCACTCCCCTCCCAGAGCCAGGAATAGGACCCAGGAGTCCTGGCCCCCAGCCCCCCCTGCTCTAACCACTAGACCCCACTCCCCTCCCAGAGCCAGGGACAGAACCCAGGAGTCCTGACCCCCCCCTCTCCCCTGCTCTAACCACTGGACCCCACTCCCCTCCCAGAGCCAGGGACAGAACCCAGAAGTCCTGGCCCCCAGCCCAGGCACATGCGCTTCTGTTTCCACCCCTGCTGGCGTCCTCTCCCCCCGCAGACCCTCCCCCCGCCCAGTACCTGTTCAGCAGCTGCTGCATGAAGTTTTGGGCCGTCACCTCCTGGTACATGACCTGCAGCTCGTTCTGCGTCTGCTCCATCAGGATGCCGCAGGCGTGGGGCCGGCCCTTCTCCAGCGCCAGCCCGTTGATGTAGGCCTTCTCCGCCTCCAGCGCCTTGCGCAGCTCCTCCGCCTTCTCCATCAGCTTGGAGATGTTGAGGTTCTCCGCCTCCAGCTTGCAGGCCGCCACTTTCCCCTCCCGGCGCAGCGGCGAGGCGCCCCCGCCCCCCTGCTTCCGCTCCTCCTTGGCCTGGAGCCCCTCGGGCCGCCGGCTCAGGGCGGGCAGCTTGCTCCGGCGCAGCCCGAACCAGCTGGCGATGCCGCTGGAGTTCTTCGGCTTCCCCTCGCCCGCCAGCCCCTTGTCCTGGCCCTGCTGGCGCAGCACGTTCTCCTCGATGCCCTTCATCACCTTCTCCTCGATGGCCGAGTGCAGCGCGGGGCCGACCGCGGGCAGAGCTCGGCCGGGCAGGGGTGGGGCCCTGGCACAGTCGGGGGGCTTGCGGCCACCGGGCCTCGGCTCCTCTGCAGGCGGGCGGGGAGCCCCAGCCTTGGCCGGCGCCTTGGTGGGAGATTTGGAGGGCAGCTTGGTGGGGCTCCCATGGGGGCTCTTGGCGCCCTTGGCCGGGGGCACCGGAGGGGCTTTGGGGGGGTTCCGGGGGCCCAGGGGTGTCCCCGCTGGGCACAGCGCCCCCGGCTGGCGGGCTTTGGCGGTGTAGTGCTTTGAGGAGCAGGTCTCAGCCTCCAGCCGGGAGCCCACCGAGCCAGAGGAGTAGCACCGCCCGGGGGGCTCCCCGCCGTGGCCCTGCTCCTGGTGTTTGAGGCTGCCGCCTGCGCCCGGCCGCGGCTGTGCCCTGGCCTCCAGCACCTCCTCGCAGGGCCGGCCTGGTGCTCTGGCCTTCCTGGGGCAGCCATTTTTCTCCGGGCCCGGCGCCTCCTTCCGCTCCCCGGCCTCGGCCCCCTTCAGCTTCCCCAGCGCCGAGAGTCGCTCCTTAAATGGCAGGTGTCCCGGCTCCAGCTGCTTCTTCCCAGTGCTGTTCCCAGGCCTCCTGGGCCCGGCGGAGCCCCCGGCGTTCCTGCGGCCGGCCGGCGGGGACTCAGCGCCGCGCTCCCGGCCCTCCTTGGCAGGGGCGTAGGGGCACAGCTCCGGCGGGCAGTGGGGGGCGTCTGGCCTGGCGCCTCGCGATGGGTTGGAGCGGGAGCCCTTGGGCCGCTCCAGCGGGGAGGCCAGGACGCCCACCGACAGCTCCGAGACATTCTCGTAGTCATGGGGCTTTGGGGAGCCCTGGCCGAAGGGCTCCGGAGAGTGCACAGCGGCCTCGGCCGTCCCGGGGTCCAGGTGCCTGCCAGCCTTGGGGGAGGCCTGGCCGCCGGCCCCAGGGGGCAGGGGGCAGGCAGGCACCGTGGGCCCCTCGGGAGAGGCCCTGCGGCTGAGCACGGGCGAGGGGCACGGCTCGTAGTTGTTGCTGCGGCAGGGGATCTTGGAGCTGCGGGTGAGCTGGGGGCTCAGGCGTAGAGGGTTGGGGCCCTGGGGCTTCTCCCCGGGCGTGGGCATCTTCAGGAACTTGACCATCTTGGAGGGGGAGGGCAGGGGAAGTGCCCCACCGCCCGGGGACACGGGGCCCGGCTGCAGCTTGGGCTTGCCCTGGGCCGAGGTCTGGCCAAAGCCCTTGGCGCTCTTCTCGGGGGGCTCGTCTCCAGAGAGGCAGACGCTGACGTAGGCCTGGCGCTCCAGGGCCGGCTCCTGGCCGTCGGCGGCTGTGCCGAAAGCTGGCTTGTCTGCGCTGCCCTGGGCTGGGCCCGACGCCGGCTTCGTGGGCTGGTACTTGCCCATGACCGAGAGGCCGGTGAGCATGTCCCGGCTCAGGGCCTTGCCCAGCACCCCTGGCTTGGGGCCCAGCGCCCCCGGGGGCCCCTCCAGCCGGTAGGCAGCGGCTGGCTCCCCGTTGAGCGGGCAGCCCTGCTTCAGGAAGTGCTGCAGGTAACACTCGGTCTCCTCCAGCAGCAGGCCCAGGTCCAGCTTCTTCTCAGCCAGGGTGCTCAGCAGGGCCTCGCCCGGGGGGCCCTTCTCCACAGGACCCAGCTCCCCCAGCTCCCCCGTCTCGTCGGAGGAGGACGAGGAGCTGCCCTCGCTCTTCTGCTGGCAGCACAGGGGGGGGAGCAGCTGGGGGCGCCCCCCCTCGGCATCCAGGGCCCCCTCCTCCTCCTCACCCTTCCACTTCAGCGCCTCCTCCAGGCCATTCTGTGCTCGCAGCAGGCAGGACGGCCACAGCTCATGGGTGGCGTCCGGGGGCCCCTCCCCATTCACCGGCGACTCCGGCTGGCTCCGGCTGCCTGCTAGGGATTTGTGGGAGCCGGGCTCAGCAGGGGAGTGGCTGGGGTCCTTCCAGGGAGACAGCTGGCAGGGTGGGGGGCACAGCAGGGGGTCCGTCTCCTCCAGCTTCCGCAGCACCTCCAGGATCTGTGCTTTCTTCTTGAAGAACGGAGACAACGCCTCCATGGACTGGGCGCCGGGGCCGCCTGCCCGCAGCCCTCCGTACCCCACCTGGGGAGAGGGGCAGGAGAGGCCGTGAGATGCCCGGGGCCCAGCTCCCAGCTACGCCAAGGCCCCCCGATAATCCAGACCCCAGCCCGGACAGCGGCACGGCCAGAGCACGCCGCACCGTGGCCGTTTGCTGCTTCCCAGGGCAGACAACAGGGGTAGGCCCAGGGCTAGAACTTGGGGTTCTGGGGCCCCCCTCGGTCCCAAGGCTCAGCCAGACAGTGGGGATGGGGTGGCTAGTGGGAGCCCAGGTTGTTGGGGGTGGGAAGCCCCTTTGCTCTGGGTGCTGTGGAAGGGCAGGGGGCTGGCTCGCCCTGCCGCAGGCTGGGCTAGGGGGGAAGAGGACGGCCAGCCAAGGAGGGAGCTTGATCCTCACAGGAGTGACTCACATACGCCAGCCCCCGTCCCCACTTGGCAGCCTGGGCACTGCTGGGATGAGAGCACGGCAGGTACCATGGCAATGCTGCTGGGGGGGGGGGATGTGCCCAGCTCCCTCCCCTGTTAACGGGATCACCCCTCCCCACATCCTCAGCAGCCCCCGCGCCGAGACCCTCCCCTGAGGGAATCAGAGCTGCTCTGTCAGGCCCGGTGCAGTGGGGGGTGCCCAGCCTCGGTTCTGCCCCCGGGGGGTGCGGGGCAGCAGAGGGGGGGCATTGGGGACCCAAAGACAGACCCCTGTCCCCGATCTGGAGGAGCCGCCACTGAGCATCAGCCCAAAGTGCTGCCCTGGGAAGCCGAGGTCTCTGCACCTTCCCGAGGCCATGGGTGGCAGGAGAACCCCCCCCCCCCCCCCGGGCACAAGGGGCCTGGCTGAGCAGCCCCCGATCCATCCGACGGGCCCCCCCCAGCCCGGCCCCAACTCAGCAGCCCAGCCAGGATCACCTGCCCCACAGTGCACGGGTGGGGAAACCGAGGCACTGAGGGGGACGCGACCTGCCTGAGGTCCCCCAGCGTTATCTGTGGCAAAGCCTGGCACAGAACCCAGGAGTCCTGCTGCCCTTGGGCCCAGCTCCAGGGAAACAAAAGGGGGGGGGGGTTGCCTGCAAGGGCCCCGTTCGCCCTGCCCAGGCAGCGCCCGTCCTGCCACTACCCCAAGCCCCGTTCCCCTGCCACCCCTCCCTGCAGCTCCCCATTGATCTCAGTGTCCTGCAACAGACCCACGTCCCTGCCCAGGGGGGCTCGGCCCGGCGAGGACAGCAGCTGCCCCCCAACGCCCCACTCCTGGTCTATGGGCCGAGAGCTGGGCGGGGAGCCAAGGGGGCGCGGGACATACCTCCCTCGGCAGGGCGCAGCGTCCCAGGGGCAGCGAGGGGGCCAGCTTCTCCACCGAGCCCAACTGGAGACCGGCCGGGGGGCTGCACACCACGGGCACCGGGTGCAGGGCCAGCTGGGGACGAAAGCAGGGCAGTGAGGGGCGGAGACGCCGCAGGAGAAGGGGAGGGAGTCGGGGACCCCGGGCAGGAGCTGCGGAGGAGAAGGCTCGCGGGCGGGCAGGAGGGAGATTGCAGTGGGATTGTGGCACGCACGGGGAGCCGGATGAGGCGTGGGGAGATCAGGCGACGAGGAGTCAAGGGGGGCCCAGCTGTGGCTGAGAGGTGGCAAAGAGCAATCGCTGGGGGGGGGGGGGGGGCCCCGGGCATTTCAGTGTCTCTTGTAATGACCCCGGCTATTGCTGTTCATAAGGGCTCATCTCTTGGTGCCTGCAGAGTTCAGCAGCGGACAGGGGACTGGGGGAGCAAATGGGGTGGCCAGGGAGAGGGAGGTGGCTGAGGCTGGACTGGGCGATGGGGGCGGGGTGGGCGGACGAGGCTGCACCGGGCAGCAGGGAGGGGGGGACGAGGCTGGACCAGGTGACGGGGAGGGAGGGGGGAGGACGAGGCTGGACCGGGCGATGGGGGAGGGGGGGGGACGAGGCTGG
>QXTE01000170.1:1214496-1263267 GCA_003942145.1 Platysternon megacephalum
CCCCCAGGAGGGAGGCCCCCGGGGGGGGGGAAGGGCTGTGATCCCCCAGGAGGGAAGCCCCCAGGAGGGAGGCCCCGGGGGGAGGGGGGGGCTCTGATCCCCCAGGAGGGAGGCCCCGATACTCAGATACTCACTCACCTTCTGGTTGAGCAGAGCCTGCACCACGTGGTTGGCAACCTGGAAAACAAAGCAGTCACGTGATGGGGGGGGGGGGCAAGAGCAGCAAACGATCCTCCCAAGCTCCCCCTCCCCCTCTCCCCCCCAGGCCAGCGGCCCCAGGGGCAGGTTACCTCGTCCAGGCAGCGCTCGTAGGTCTCCCTCTGGTTCTCGTTGGCCTGAGCCAGGGCCGAGTTCTCCGCCTGGGCCAAAGAAGGGAAGAGCAGCAGGTCAGGGGCCCAGCTCCTCTGCCCACCCGTGGGGAAACCCCGCCCCAGAGCTGGGCGCTGGACTCCTGGGTTCTGTGCCCCGCTCTGGGAGGGGGGTGGGGGCTGGTGGGTTAGAGCAGGGGGGGCTGGGAGCTGGGACTCCTGGGTTCTGTGCCCGGCTGTGGGAGGGGAGTGGGGACTGGTGGGTTAGAGCAGGGGGGGGGGGGAGCCAGGACTCCTGGGTCGGGTGCCCCGCTCTGGGAGGGGGGGGGGGGGGGGGGGGGGGGCGCGGGGGGGGGGGGGGGGGGGGGGGGGGGCGCGCCGGGCCGCGGGGGGGGGGGGGGGGGGGGGGGGGGGCGCGGGGGGGGGGGGGGGGGGGGGGGGGGGGGGGGGGGGGGGGGGGGGGGGGGCTGGGATCCAGGACTCCCGGGTCATTTCCTCTGCCACAGATTCACTATATGACTTTGGGCAAGTCCCTGGCCCCTGCGGGGCTCTGGGAGCGCCTGGGAGGCTGGCTTGGACCGCGGCTGCGAGGGGAAGGGGGGCGCTGTCCTTGGAACAAACCCCGCAGGAGGGAGCCACTCGGCTCAGAGCTCCCCAGCACTGACCCAGCCTTCACCGCCGGGCCGCCCCTCCCCGTGCGAGTCCTACGTGCACAGAGCGTCCAGTGCTGGGGAGAGAGCGCTGCTGGGGGGGCAGCGACCCTCCCTCTGGCCCCATGGACACAGCCAGGTGGGGGCTCCACACACCTCCAGCTCCCGCAGTCTCTGCAGCAGCTCCTGGCTCGTTCCCGGCTCGCTGCCGCCCTCTTCTGGCTTCATGTCTCCCCGGCCCTCGGCCACAGCTTCCGACATCCAACCCTGCAGCACAAAGCGGGAGGCCAGTGAGTGTCGGGCCAGGCACCCCCCAGTGTGCGGCCCCTTTGGCCCTCACTGCCCGCTCCTTCTCCCAGCACCCAGGATGGGCCCGCTTGGGGCAGCCTCCCCCAGGCCCCTGCCCCAGGCTCGCCTCTGGGAACCCCAGCCCCCAGCAGACTCCCCTGATGAGCGTCTGGCCCAGGCCAGAAGGGAGTCTGGGCTGCGGGAAGGCAGGAGCCTGGGGGAGTCACTCCAGAACACAGGCGGGCGAAGGAGGGTGTGTCCACACACACGTGCGAAGGAGGGTGTGTACACCTGCACGTGCGAAGGAGGGTGTGCACACCTGCACGTGCGAAGGAGGGTGTGCACACCTGCACGTGCAAAGGAGGGGGGAGTTCTCTCTCTCCTTACCTCGTTCCAGGGGCCCGAGCCCAGACCCAGCAGCACCTTCCAGCCTTCCCTGGTCACCTTTGCCCGCTCACCTGCAAGGGGATAAAACCCAGCAATGAGACTGGCCCCCCCGGCTCTGCCTCTCCAGAACCCCACCCCGAGACGGGCGACGGGGCCAGACCAAAGAGCCTGGAACGCGGGGGGCAGGCTCCCCAAATCACCAGCCCCGGGCAAGCTGCCGGGGAAGAGACTCTGACAAAGGAACGTCCTTGCAGATCCAATTGGCCCTTGAAGGCCTCTGGAGCCGATGCCCTCTCCACCCCAGCGTGGGCTGCAGCTCGTATCCTGGGTACGCCGGTCCCAGCGTGCTCGCGCTGACGGGCACTGGGGGAGACCCCACCACTGGGGGGACGCGCTCGCACCTTCACCCCAATCAAACAGCCTTTCCCCTTGGCCAGCCTGAGAACAGCCCCCTGACCGAGGACCAAACCCACCGTCTGCATCCTCCTTCCCCGGGCCTCTCTCCAGCCCCAGGACCAGACACCGCACAGAGCCCGGCGCCCAAATGCTCCTCCAGAGCAGGCAGCAGAAGGCCCTTGAGTAGCATTTACCCTTCCCCCTGCACCCGACCAGGGGCATCGCCTCCCCGAGCCACCTGAAGGGTCCTTGCCCACACAGGCCTGGGAGCGAACCCTCCTCAGAGAGCCTTCCATGCTAGCCACAGAGGCAGGGTGATCGAGCCACGGGGGGAACAGGAGCCAGGACACCTGGGTTCCATTCCCAACACTGCCAGACTCTCCCGTGTCAGTCGCATCACCGTGCCTCGGTTTCCCCATGCGTACAGTGCGTCTAATGACAGCTGCCTACCCCCCCACTGCAGCCACGTTCCCAGGAGGTTGTGAGGCCTGGCTCAGGGCCTGGAGAAGCTCAGAGGAAAGGCACCAGAGCAGGGCCCTTCCTGCTCCCCTGCCCCTGCCCCACCCTCTCCTAAAGGCCCCTGGAGTTCGGCTGGGCCTGTCACCGCTCCCCAGCACCGGGGCCTGCGGACAGGCCTGTGCCCAGAGCGGCATCGTCGCATCACGGCATCGGTGCCAGTCGCCCGGCGGGAGCTGGGCCCAGTTCCACTTAGAGCCGCCCGGGGCTGGGCTGCCTGGGGCCGGGCAGGGGGGTGGCCAGGTAGCACCGATGGCTCCGGCCTCACAGCAGCATCTTGGGGGTGAGAGCAAAGGAGCAGGGGCCTGGAACAGGGATTCGATCCTGCTACGAATCTCCCCCCCCCCCCCCCCCCCCCGCGGGGGGGCCCGGCCACGGAACCGGGGTGAGGGGCCCCCGTGCGAGGCAGAATTGCTGGCTTCAAGCGTCAGCAAAGATGTTCCCCTGGGGGGTGACATCCCCCCGCACCTAGACACAGCTGCAACGTCCCTTCCACCCAGACCCCCGGCCCACCCATGGCACGGCACCCTCCTCCCAGGGACCCTAGCAACCCCCCCAGAGCCAGCAGCCCCCAACCCCGTCACCCCCACAGCCGGCCTCGGCAGGGCACAACATGTAAACACGAGGTTCCCCCACCCAGGAGCTTACAACAGTGGGCACCACAAGCGAGACACCCCCAAACCTCACCCCGACACACACCCCCTGGCAGCCCCCCATCTCCCCCAACACACACACCACAGCAGCCCCCCAGACACCCCATATCTCCCCCAAACATCACCCCGACACACACACCCTGGCAGCCCCCCATCTCCCCCAACACACACACCACAGCAGCCCCCCACACACCCCATATCTCCCCCACACCTCCCCCACCACACACACCAGAGCAGCCCCCCCGCGCCCCCAAGCCCCCCCCCCCCCCCCCCGCACCCCCCACACACCCCACAGCCCCCCCCCCCCTCCCCCCCACACACCCCCCGCGGCAGCCCCCCCCACACCCCATATCCCCCCCCCCCCCCCCCCAGCCACCGCCCCCTGGCAGCCCCCCATCTCCCCCAACACACACACCAGAGCAGCCCCCCGACACCCCATATCTCCCCCAAACCTCCCCCAACACACACACCAGAGCAGCCCCCAGACACCCCATATCTCCCCCATCTCTGCCCCCGACACACACCCCGGCAGCCCCCCGCCCGATCCCCGCCGCCCCCCCACGCACCCAGGCCGGGCCGGGCTGTGGGGCGGCCCCCGGCGGCCGCTGCTCCGTGCGGGGCCCCCCAGCGCTGCGGGGCCGGCTCCCCAGCATCCTCCCCGGCCGCGGCCCCGGCTGCTCCCGCTGCGGCGGCTCCCGGGCCGGCCCCGCTATTGTTGGGGAAGAGGCGGCGCTGCTGCTGCTCCAGCCTCGGCGGCTCCCCCGGGCCTGCGGCTCCGCCTTCCCCGCCGCTACCGGGGAGGAGCCCGGCCCCCGCCCGCCCCGAGCCTGGGGAAGGGGACCCGGCCCGGGACCCCCCAAACTGGGACCGCCCCCCACGAGCCTGGGGACCCCCCAAACTGGGACCGCCCCCCCAAGCCAGGGAACAGGGGACCCCCCCAAACTCGGCCCGCCCCCCCCACGAGCCTGGGGACAGGGGACCCCCCAAACTGGGACCGCCCCCCCCCCACGAGCCTGGGGGGACAGGGGACCCCCCAAACTGGGACCGCCCCCCCAAGCCAGGGGACAGGGGACCCCCCCAAACTCGGCCCGCCCCCCCCACGAGCCTGGGGACAGGGGACCCCCCAAACTGGGACCGCCCCCCACAAGCCTGGGGACAGGGGACCCCCAAACTGGGACCGCCCCCCCCACGAGCCTGGGGGGACAGGGGACCCCTCCCAACTAGGAGCATGGGGGGGGGGAAGAGCCTCCCAAACAAGCTCCTCCAGACCAGCCCCCAACCACCTCCTCCCATCATGGGGGAGGGGACCCCAAACTGCCCCCCCAGCCCAACTCCCTTGGATCATGGCAGGGAGGGACCCCCCAAGGGCCCCCTCTTGGATTATCAGTGAGAGGGGGACCCTCACAAACTGCCCCCTAGGGCCACATGCTCTCAGATGGGGAGGCGGAGGATGGGAGCTGCCCCCCGGACGGAGCACACACTCCAGAGCCCCCCATCTCCCCAGGGACCGTGCGGGCCCAAAGGAGGACGATATTTCCCACCAGGCCGAGTGACTGCAGGTGCCCAGCTTGTGACCCCTCAGAGGGGCCTGATGTCCTGCCAGGGCTGAGCACCCCCCACCTCCGAGCCCCAGGCCCCTGCACGGGGGCTGGGCCGAGCCCGCAGAGCCCCCGGCCCAGCACCAGCTGATGGGACAATGGAAACCCGCCAGGCCCTGACAGAGAGAGCAGCTCTGTGCGGTGCCACCGCGGGGCTGGGGGAGGAGGGACCCGGCTGAAGGAAAGAATGAAGCCCTGGAGCAGATCTCTTCAGCCAGCGGCTGGCCGAAGTGCCCTGGCCGTGCCCAGCGTGGGGACAAAGGGCCCTGCGGGTAGGCCTGATGCCCAGCCCGGGTTTTACGGGACAGTCCCACATGCCCAGGCCTTTTCAGCACCGAGCGGAAGAGCAGCCCCTGTGATAACGGCCGCAGGGCAGAGCAGATGCCAGCCCGTGGCTGGGACGCTCTCGGCTTGGCTGGCCAAGCGGCTCCAGAGACAAGACTGCAACAGAATCTGCTTCCCTGGCGTCGCGCCCTGGGTCCTGACGGGTGCCAGCTGAGTGTGTGTCTGGGACTCCCGCGGCTCCGGCCTGCCCCGTAGCTGAGCGCAGGATACCGTGTCCCGGGGCAGGGGATTTGGATTCAGTTAATCAGGCTGGTTTTGCGTTAGGACAGGTTTGCACTGCGGCACGTCCCAGGAGACGGCCCGGGTGCCCCATGCAGCAGGACTGGTAGCATCCCGCAGTGCCATAGTGCCGGGGTGACCCAACTTACTGACCCTCCCAGCCAGCCGCGTGAGATCATCTGCAGACGTGCGAGAGCTGGGCACACCTGCCGGGACTCGGGGCGTCAGCCCCACTGCTATTGAAGCTCCTCCCACGGGGGCTGAAGCCCCTAGCTCCACCCCCCTGCCGCAGGGGAGAAACCCGGAGCTCCCCCGTCGTAGTGCCACAGCCACAGGGTGAGTGACGGGCCCTGCCCCCAGGAGTTTACACTCTGGGACCCATCTGCAGTCAGGGAATTGGCACTGGGCCGTGAACTAGGGGCGTGCCCAGCTCGTGGTACCGGTAACCCCCGGGGCAGCAGGCATCACGTGCCCCCCGTCCACAGGAGATGGGGGTCTGTTACAGCCCTGCCTATAGACACTGGCTCCCGTTGCTGGAGATGTCCCATGTCAGCCACCACCGTGCGACTCGCTCCCTGGCCAGCCAGCAGCAGATGGCAGCTTCCAGGCCTGAGCCTGAGGGAGGCCAAGGCGTCGGCTTTACAGCTTTGCCCAGGTGGGAGGGCCTGGCGGTGCTGCTCAGAGGAACGAAGGCAGGAGGTGACCTCCCAAGGCGACAAGAGGGCGGATGGGAAAGGCTTGGTCGCGCCGCCGAAGGGCAAGGAGAGAAGCGTCCCAGCGCCAGGCTCGGGAGCAGCCTCCCTGGAGACGGAAGCGAGGACAGAATCGGACTCAGACCCCAGATTCCAGGACGACTCGCAGTGTTAGGCTCGTACACCAGAAGCGCTTCGGCGTCTTCTCTCGTGCCCACCCCAGCCCTGGCCTGCGCGGCTCGGAACCAGGCAGGAGTGAAAGACGCCGGCTTATTCCCTTGTCTCTTGGAACATGCAACCCGCCCACCTGGGCTGACGTACCTGCGTGTGCCCGTGCCGAGCTAGTGGGGGACGAGCGGGAGCGGCACACTGAACCCTGCATTTAACGTCTCTTAGCAAGGAGGGTTTAGGAAAGCCGAGACGGGATCATTTCTACAGCCGGTAACTTCCCCGCAAAGCGCAGGAGTGAAATGGACACCAAGGCCGAGCGAAACTGGCGCCAGGCGCCAGGCTGGGCAAAATGCAGGACGCGAACAGAGCGCACAGACGGAGACAAGAAAACTGGATTTCCCCCTTCCCTGGTAACGCTCTAGGCTCAGCAGAGGTGTCCCTTTAACAGAGCAGTCTCCAGGGGTCCCATGAAACCAGACGTGGTCCAGTTTGCCAGCATGTTGCACCTTGCGGTGCACTGATGTGAACGGCTGGGCAGGGTGCAGGAGACCAGGCCCCTCCCGTGCCGTTTACCCGCTGGAAAAGCACGTGGCCCCTCAGTTAGGTACCTGAAGGGGAGCCGAGCGCCTTTGAAAATCTGCAGCTCCTGCGGCAGGTGCCGGGGGTGGAGGCGAGAGGCAGGCTGGGCTGGAGTAGCCTCAGCGCGGGGATCAGTCGGCGCAGAGCCACGAGAACGCTCTGGCTGGGGTTTATTGTAAGGTCTGCGTCACTGCTTTAGAATGAGGATATTTCTCCCACCCCCCGCGGCAGGCCAGACTCCCGCATGGGGAAGAGAAAGAGCCAGGCTCCTGGTGAGCAAGGGCCTGATTCAGGGCCCCCCACAGCACCCCCAGCTCTCCCAGACCCAGAAAGTGCCTCCAGCGAGCGGCTGGGGTGTGCCTCTTGGCCAGCCTCGGCCACTCACATGGGACAGGGAGAGCGAGCCGCAGGAAGGGAGTCGGTGGCTCATTGGACCCAGGCGAGGTCACGGTTTGTGTGTACAGGTAAAGCCCTTTCCCCGCTCGCCCCATGATCTCAAAGACTTCACAAACCTCCCCAAGCCCCCCAGAGACGTGGGGAAACCGAGGCACCGAGCGGCACCGTGATGTACAGCACTGGCGCGGTCACAGCAGGGGTGTGACCTGCACCGGGGGCAGGAGGGTGTCGCACCAACCCCCGCAGCCCCTGGCTGCCTCCCCTCCGGCCCTGTCCCGGCACCAGCGCACGGACACTTCCGACAACAGCTGCCCGGCTAGAAGGGGTGAGAGCTCCCTCTGCCCACAGCTCCCTTGCCAACCTTTGGCTCCAGGCCCCTGGATCCTGGAAGGGGTAGGAGGGTCCCTCCGTCGGGGCAAACTACTGGGAAGGCCTTGCGCCCCTGCCCGCCTCTGGGGATTCCCGCCGGCTGCCTCCTCCGCCCATCAGGTGGCCCGCAGGATGGGGTGGACATCAGCCACGGGTGTGCTCCGGGCACAAGCAGGGAGGCCTGGCAAATCCCCGGGGGCCGATAACAGGCTGATCTGTCAGCAGCAGGCCTGAGGAGGAGGAGGAGGCCGGCTCAGCGCCGGGCAGTGAAGCACAAGGCAGAGGCAAGGGGGAACTGCAGCCCAATAGCCGAGATTCCTAGTGAGGCTCAGAGATCGCCCCCCCCCCCTCCACCGATCGCCGTGTAAACTCGAGCGAGTCACTTCATTTCTGTCTAGACTGGGGGTGATCATCCCAGGGCTCAGCGAGGTGAAGTGACTTGTCCCTTATTAAGGCAGCAGAACCCAGGCGTCCTGTCCTGTCCCTGAGGCCCCCCTGCCTCCATCCCATGGCAATAGTCAGGCAGAATCCCAAAGTACGGCCACAGCCGGGGTGCGAGCAGAGGGGAGCACGGGTCTGTTCCGACACGTCCCATTACACAAGACGTTTTCACACCGAGGGCAGAGGTTTTACACACGGGAATTTGGTCCGTCTACAGGCTCACACAGCGATGTTACATATCTCGCACATTCGCACGACGGCTTCTCGTGCACACTCTGGTCTTTTCGCCACCATCGCACTCACCCCCAGGCAGAGTTGTGACCCAGGACACGTGCCCTCCTCCTCACGCTGGCCACCCGCAACCTGTCTTGGAGATCAAGGGAACTGCAGACGCTCAGCACCCCCCGGGGATCAGGCTTGGGTACGGAAACGACATGCAGGGATTGTGCCACCCACCAGTGAAAGGCAGCCACCTCTGGGCCAGAACACTGCAGCCGTTTACCAGTGAGCTGCGGGAGATCAGGACAGGAAGTGAAGAAGAATCAGGCAGCTGATTGTGAAGCAAACGGAACTGCCCAGGGGGAATCTGAGCAAGATACAGGAACTCCTCTTACCAGCCCAAGAGTGGGACCGTCCCCGGCGTGGAGCACCCAGGACCTCGACCGGACGCCTCCCTGGATGTGCCGAGGGCAGGACAGCTCTGGGGGAGGTTTCTCTGCTCCACTCCTCACGGCATCTGGAAGGGGACAAGGAGTGCGGAGATCAAACTGCTGGAGGCTGCGCCAGGATGGGAGATGAACCAAAAGCAAACCCTGCCGCCCCCTTCCCCGAGCGGAGCCAGGACCAGACACAACAAGAGCAGCAAAAATAGCCCAGGAGTCGTCGCCGGGGATGTGAAGGGTTATTTATAGCTCGCTCGCTGCAGCGTGGACACACGCCCAAGCTGGGGACAGCGCAGCCACGAGCTGCTCTGTGAAATACCACCCCCCCCCCCCAGGGGCTCAATCCCAACAAGGGGGGGGCCTCTCCCAATGCTGTGCCCCTCACCAGGACATGCCATCCCTGGAGGGTGGGGGGAGCACACCGGGAAAGGCAGGGGCCTGGGGCCTGGGCCTTCCTTCGCTCCCGGAGGGCAGGGGGTTGGGGAGCGCGTCAGAGTCACTGCACCATGATGCAGCTAGCACGGGCGCTTGGCGCTCCAGAGGGAGAGGGGGGACAGGGGGGGGCCGCAGGCGCGGCTGGGGCTGGACCTGGTTCAGGTCTCCACAGAGCGGCTCTGAGGAGAGGGATCCGGGGACCCCTCCCAGGGGGGTTTCGTTCTGCCAGAAAGGCGGAATTGGGCCGCACTCCCCCTGCCCCGCAGCCCCCTCCTTGCTGCCCAGAAGTGCCCAGGGGAGGGGGCAGTTTGCCATTAAAGACCCTTATCCACCCCTCCCCACTCTCTACCCTGGTGCTTTTAGCTGCCCCGTTTCCTTAGAAGCCCAGTGCTGAGATCAGGCTGGGCTCTGGCAGCCAGGACTCCTGGGTTCCATTCCTGCCCCTGAGTCCCTGTGTGACCTTGGCCACGTCCCGCTCCCACTCCGTGCCCGTCTGTATAACTGGTGCAATAACCCCCTGCCCAGCACAAGTCACTCCTACACTCTGCTGGGGAGGAGAGCAGCCCGGAGGGACCCAGGCTGGCAGTGCCACCAGGAGGTGTATGGCAGGGGCAGGGCCCCTGGAGTTGGACGATGCAGCTGCCCTCATCTTGAATAGAGAGATGCAGCCTGCAGAGACTCCCCTCCCCGGCAGGCCGAGCACTGAGTGACCAATACAGCTACAGCGTGGGAGACTGCAGCCTGCTCAGGCCAGGACGGAGCCGCGTATCTGGGGCCTGCCAGCCATGGCCCTGGGGCACCCAGAGAGCCTGACTGAGCTCCCAGCCAGCGGCCCCCGCGTGGGCCAGGCCCTGCTCCGCTCCGGGTTACGTGGATGTGATGGAGCAGGGAGCCGGGCGGATTTGAGCTGGGAATGTTGCAGGGGAGTTACATTGGGGATGGGAAGGAAGCTGTGATGGAGCAGGGAGCAGGGCGGATTTGACCTGGGAATGTTGCAGGGGAGTTACATTGGGGATGGGAAGGAAGCTGTGATGGAGCAGGGAGCAGGGCGGATTTGACCTGGGAATGTTGCAGGGGAGTTACATTGGGGATGGGAAGGAAGCTGTGAGGGAGCAGGGAGCAGGGCGGATTTGACCTGGGAATGTGGCAGGGGAGTTACATTGGGGATGGGAAGGAAGCTACCTGAGCTGTAACCTGAGCCAGGAGGGGGGGTGGGAGAAGTGACACCTCGGCAGGGAGACTGAACAAAGGAGAGGAGGAGCAGGGGGAGGGGGGAGAGAGCTGCTGGGGGAGTTTCTAGTTTCAGTTTTGGGCTGGGTGGTGAAACGCAGGGAACCCCAAGCTGGGGGCTAAGTTCCCTAACACCCCTCCCCCCGAAGGACTTGATTGAGGGGTTCTGGTTGTACCTACAAGCCCTGCTTGGGACTGTGTTCCTGTCATCTAATAAACCTTCTGTTTGACTGGGTGGCTGAGAGTCACGGGGAATCCCAGGAAGAGGGGTGCAGGGCCCTGACTCCCCCACTCTCCGTGACAGTGGGCGTAACTCCCCAGAGCTCAGTGAGATCGCTGCTGGAGCCTGGAGCCCGGCGCCCCTGGCCGCCCGGGGTGGGGGTCCCGGAGCGAGAGGGGACCATGCCTGGCTTGAGCTCTTTGATCCCTGCAGCCCCCTCCCCCAGCCCCAGGAAACGGGAGAGGAAAGCTGGTCCTGGAGGGGAAGTGAGGTGCTGTCTGGAGGGGAAGGCCCAGCCAAGCCCCCGCTCCCCTCCCCCAGAACAATGCCAGCCCCAGGGGCCCCACCCGGAGAATGGAGGGCGGGGGAGGGTCTGAGCGATCCTGCCAGATGGGCGACGCAGGCCCACCCCAGAGCCCCTCACTCCCCACGAGCGCTCGGGGGCTGCGAGGTGGGAACAGCTTCCAGCCCCAGCCGCCTGCCAGGAGCCGGGCCGGTCAGACTGGGGACGCCAGGGCGGGCGAGTGACAGCAGGGCCGGGGTGTCTCCGGGAGCCTTTCCGGCCGCTGCGGGCAGGGAGGGGCCGCGGGGCGAGAGGCAGAGCCCCAGTGCAGTCACTGTGGGGAGGGGGTCCAGGGGTTAGAGCAGGGGCTGGGAGCCAGGACTCCTGGGTTCCATTTCTGGCTCTGTCGCTGACTCGGCAGATGACCTTGAATTCATAGAGTTGCCCTGTTGAGCCTCAGCTTCCCAGTCTGCGTAATGGGCTCAGCACCTGAGCTGTGCCCCAGGGAGCTGTGCAGCTGTTTCCAAAGCGCCCCCTTTCCCTGGCCTCGCTCGCTAGGACGCTGCACGCTCCAAGGCTTCCTAGATCCCCAGGCCACAAGGGAGCTCTGTGATCGACACCCCGCCCCGTGCAGGACACAGGCCAGACCTGCCCCAGCACAATTCCTAGAGCGGATCCTGTCGAAAAACATCCAACATGGATTTAAAAATTGCCCGTGAGGGAGAATCCGCCGCGACCCCTGGTGAATCGTCCCAGTGTTTAATTACCCTCAATGTCAGACATTTCATCTTATTTCCAGTGTGTCTCGTTTCAACTTCCAGCCACTGGGTCGGGTTTGACCTTCCTCTGCTAGACTGAAGAGCCCCGATTAAATATCTGCTCCCCAGTCCCCCCTGTGAAGCGGGATACATTGATCTAGCGCTGCCCGGCCCGTTTCTAATCCCCTCACCGATGTCTCAACATCCGTCTAGAACGGTGACCCCCAGCACTGGGCGCCCTCTTCCAGCAATATTCCTAGAGGGGGCGCTGCCAGGTCCCACCCCGGAGGTGACCCCAGCCTGGGGGGCTGCGGGGACCCTCACCCATTTCCCGAAGAACGCCACAGGGTGGCTTCCAGCCCAACTGCTCCTCCGCAGTCAACCAGCCAGGAGCTGGGCAGAGCCGGCTCGGCTTCTGACAGATGGAGGAGCCCAGGCGAGGTCAGGACTTTTCGCACCGACGCCTGGGACTCGGTGGAGGGGGATGGGGAAGAAACCTGACCACACTAGCCCCAGCGTCCACTCCGCTCCCAGAGACAGAACCTGGCTCCCAGCCCCCCTGCTCCACCTGCCAGCCCCCACATCAGCCCCCCGTCCATTCCAACAAGCCAATGCAGGGTCAGCAGGTGAGACGAGCCTGGCTCTGGGGGCGCCAGGGGCTGGGCCTGCATTTGACAAGTGAGCATTTCACGAGGGCTCCCTGGGGCCCCGCCAGTCGCTGGGAAGGACGCGGCCTGGGGCAGGCCTGGTTCTGCTGGTGGCTCAGAGTGCTGGGCCCCAGGCAGCGCTGTCCCGGGGCCAGGCACAGGCTGCTGGGCAGACACACCTTGGTCCCCCCTCTTTGGGATCCCGCTGGCACGGGGCACTGGGCTGGGAGATTAGGCTTTGCCCCAGCTGACACACTGCAGCGCTGCCCAGGGGCTGGGCCGAGTCCCCCCCCAGCCCCTCCAGGTGACCAGCTGAGGCCAGGAAGCACAAGGCTCACCCCATCCTCGTGTTAGCCGGCCTGGCTGCTACGACCCAGGGCTGCTGCCCCCCAGATCCACCCATCTCGGTACCCTGGGAGCGCCCGGCCTGGGCTGAGCAAAGGGGCCAGGAGATAGAGCGAATATTTACCTCTGTGGAGCCAGCGGCTCCAGACTCCTTCACCGCGGGGCTGGGGCTCGGGGTGGCAGCGAGGGGGGAGAAGGGGGACTGGCTCCCTGCTCCCCACGCCCTGGGGGAGGACCCAGAGGCTCAAGCCCCACAGCGCACAGCCACTGCCTGCATCCTGCTCCCGGTGCAATGAGCCCCAATCTCCTGGCTGCTGGGGCTTGTCTGAGGAGCTGCCAGGGCACTACAGAGCCCCACTGATGGGCTGGCTTGGCCCCTGGCGCAAGGCCCACGGCGGGAGCCCCCAAAACACCCTATTCCCGCCCCACAAAGTGGGCGGTGAGGCCTCGTCAGGGCAGGACGAGGGGACGGGGAGGCAAGTGCCAACGTGCAGCCGCAGCGGGGCAGGGAGCCAGCTCCCTCCGGCAAATTCCAGCGGAGCTGGGAGCAGGCGCCGGATGGGCTGGTGCTGCTGCGTTTGCCACACGGCCGCGCGCTGAGAGCTACGGGGGTGGGGAGGGGGCAGACCCAGAAACCGTCACCACACGCCGCAGCACACGCCACCGACACCCTGCAGCCCAGACACCCCCCCAGAGACGCAGAGCACTCGGCCTCAGCGAGACAGAAAACCCAAACCACCCTGGGGCTCGCTACGCTGCTCAGGGCTGTGAGATCCGCCGCTTAGGTCGACTCAGCCCCAGGTGGATTCACTGCGATCCATCGACAGAACAACCCCTCCCGGCGCTGCAGCGGCCGTCTCAGCACCGTACCAAACCCCACCGCCCAATGGCTCTGAGAACCGACAGGCAACGCGGCCCCTGGACTAAACCGGCCAAACACTCGCTCTCTGCTTCTCCCCAGAGCCCCGTTACTGACCGTACGGCCCGTCGGGCTGGCACTGCAGCCTCCCCATTACCACAGCTCGTTAACCGGGCCCCCCACAACCAGAGCGAGCCCCCCGCTCCTGCCAGCCCTGGATTCGAAGTAGCCAAGGAAATGAGCTTGGCGCCCGACTGAAACAATCGACGGGGCAGCTCTGATCCAGGGAACGTTCCACCGTCGCACGACGGGGCAGCTCTGATCCAGGGAACGTTCCACCATCGCATTCCTTTGTCGCTGGCTTTCCCAGCCCACCCGCCATAGCCGGTGGGAGTTGTTCTCCCACAGGGATCTGGGCTTGTTCCAATCAGGTTTAACCGGGTCCCTGCTCTGTGCTGAAGCCTTGGCTAAGGACACAGGTCCTGAGTGAGCGCCCGGGGCCAGCTTCGCCCTCCCATGCAGGGAGCCTGCCCCCTCTCGCCCCGGGCAGGGAGCTCATGTTGGCGTGTAGCTGGGCCCCGTGCGAGTCTGATTCAGCAACACGATGAAAACACCGGCTGGCCCCAGCCACGCGGCGAGGCCAGACCGGGCAAGCCCCCGGGCGAGGAGATTTTAAACACAGGCGACCGCTCTCTTTCCAGACGTGAACAGGCTCCCGGGAGGAAGTGTAAAACAAGCAACGGCCAGAGCTTGCCGAGATCCTGAGCTAACCTCAGTGACAAGTCAGAGGATGATACAAGGAAACAGGCCAGTTTCTTTAACTCTCTGTCACCGGGGCCACGACGTGTCCACTAGGCAAAGGCAGAAGGTGGGTTTGCCGGGGTTCCTACACCACAGCTCCTTAGACCCTGGCAGGGTGCAGCGGCCACTAAGAAGCCGATACAACGGCCTGGCAGGTTTCTGGGACCGTCTCTGAGCTGCACAGAGAGAGGGAAGTGAAGCACAACTGGATGTGACGGGCAGAGGCCTGGGTGGGTGCACATGGGTCACCCAGGGGCTGGAAGCACAGAGTTACCCACAACGCCCACTAAAGGCAGCAAGCAGGAGCTCCAGCTGCTCCGTGCTCCTTGGAGTCCGGCTTGGGGCGTCTCAGGTCGAAAGCTCAAGCACCAAACATGGGCCAAAATCTCCAAGGGCCGGAGAGAAGGTTTGATGGAGCTCACGAAAGACAGGAGGGGTCAGAGAGAAGGTTAACGGTCTGGGCAGGGGGCACCACCTGGCGATGGCCGAATTCAGAGCTGGTGTGAGCAGCCACAGGGAGAGCAGTTTAATAATAACCCTCTGCCCAGCCAGGGGCGGCTCCAGGCACCAGCACAGCAAGCGCGTGCCTGGGGCAGGAAGCCGCGGGGGGCGGCCTGCCGGTCGCTGTGAGGGCGGCAGACAGGCAGTCTTCAGCGGCACGCCTGCGGCAGGTCTGCCGGTCCCATGGCTTCAGCGGCGGGTACGCCGAAGGTGTGGGACCGGCAGATCACCTGCAGAAACGCCGCCGAATCCGCGCGATCAGCGGACCGCCCGCAGGCGTGCCGCCGAAGGCTGCCTGTCTGCCGTGCTTGGGGCGGCAAAAAACGTAAGAGCCGTCCCTGTGCCCAGCTCTGGCCCTTCATGGGCAGACTCAGAGCCCTGCCAGGCGGGTCAGTATCATCCCAGTTTTACAGATGGGGAAACCGAGGCAGAGAGCAAGGCTGGGACCTGCCAAGGTCACCCAGGGACAGAGCCAGGAATAGAACCCAGGAGTCCTGACTCCAGCTGCCGGGCCGTACCCTCCACCCTACCTGTCCTCCCCCTAACGTGGCGGGGACTCTGGCAGTGGAGGGGGTCGCTCTAGGGGTGTTTTACGTACCCCTCGCAGTGCACGGGTGGCCTTTGTCCATGGCACTAATGGGGCGGCCAGACCACATGCTCCAGAGTCCAGGCCCGGGGTAAAGCAGAGCTCCCCACCCCAGGCCAACCTGGCATCCTCACCCCCCCAAACCCAGCCTCCAAAGAGCCCGGGGCCCGAACCAGGGGCCTGGCAGGCAGCTTGGGACGGAGGAGCAGGGGGAGCTGGGAAGGGGGCGCCGAGCTACGACCCCCGAGGAATTCCTCCCCCCTGCAGGACCAGGGACCCGCAGCCCCGGGGGACACACGCCAAGGCCCCCCCCCCAGCCACTTCTGCCCGCAATGGCCGGGCCGCGCAAAGGGGCGGTGGGCTGCGGGGCCCCGATCCCGGGGGTCTGTCGGGGGGGGGGAGCTTCCGCCCCAGCCCGGAACACGCAGACGCAGCTTAAAGTTGGTTTTACCCCCCCGCGCACGCGGCCAAACAACTTCGCTGGAGACTTCAGGGCGCAGCGCGCAGGCTGCCCGGAGCAGCTCCGGATTGGCACCGGGAGTGAGGGGGAGGGGAGAATCCGGTCCGCAGCCGCCGCCCCCCCCCCCGGCTGCCCGGAGCTCGCTGCAGGACTCACCCGCCGGCACTGCAGGGGGGCCCCGGGGCCGCGCTCCCCGGACGGGCTCAGCCCGGGCTCCTGCCTGCGGAGGCCACTCCGGGTGGAAAGCGAAGTGATGTCACGGCTGGGGGGGGAGCCCCCCCGCAGCCTGACCCGCCGCAGCCAATCGGCGCCGGGTCCAGCCGCGCTCCCCGCCAGATGTTTCCCATTTGGGAGCCCGCGGCAGCCCGGGCTGGGCTGGTTCGAAACCCGGGGCAGGAGCCGGGGGGGGCTGAGCCCAGACCTCTGGGCCCCTCTAGCCTGCCCGGGAGGGGGGTCACACAGGACACGGTGCAGCCAGCCCAGCCGTGGGGACCCTTTGGGGGCAGGTTGCTTCCACTCTGCCCCGGGGGGGGCTATTCGGAGAGCTGCAACACTGGCCCCCCGCCTGCGCCAAGGTGGGCCCCCCACTGCCCCGTCCCCCCACAGCAGCCCAGCCCCCCACTGCCCCGTCCCCCCCACAGCAGCCCAGCCCCCCACCGCCCCGTGCCCCCACTGCCCCATCCCCCCACAGCAGCCCAGCCCCCCACTGCCCCATGCCCCCACTGCCCCGTCCCCCCACAGCAGCCCAGCCCCCCACCGCCCCGTGCCCCCACCGCCCCGTGCCCCCACAGCAGCCCAGCCCCCCACTGCCCCGTGCCCCCACAGCAGCCCAGCCCCCCACTGCCCCGTGCCCCCACAGCCCCGTCCCCCCCAGCAGCCCAGCCCCCCACTGCCCCGTCCCCCCACATCAGCCCAGCCCCCCACTGCCTCGTGCCCCCACTGCCCCGTCCCCCCCACAGCAGCCCAGCCCCACGCATCCCCTCCACTACCCGGCTCGCTTCCAGCCAGTGGCACCAGCACGCTGACCCCGGGGCCCCCGTGTCTCTATGTTCTGTGCCCACTGGAGGGGTCGTAACGGCTCCCAGCCCTGGCTCCAGCCAGCACAGACCAAACCAGGCTGCTTCATGCCGCTCTGGTCTCCGACGTGTGTGTCAGATTTACCCCGCGGAGGCCCATGAGCAGAGCCAGTCACCTCCCCGCCCCGTCACAATGCCAGCACTGTTCACCAACAAGCCCAGCAAAGGAAACCGGCTCGGGCGCTGCCAAGGAGCTGCAGGGGCCCCGGACAAAGACTCCGTTTCAGGGGCCTGCTGGCAGCACCCGGAGACGTCTCACCTTTGCCAGGCGCAGACGTGGCCAGGATGCTGGCAGGTACAACGCGCATCCCTTCCTGTAACCCGCTGGTAAGTTTCCCTTCTCTGCCACCTCCTGCCTCAAAGAGCCCCAGGTGCCAGTGTTGGCAGATTTCGTACCGCTGGCCTTTCCCACTCTAGGGCTGGTGCAGAGGAGCTGGCGGCCAGGCAGGTCACCAGGCCGCCGGGTGGGGCAGATGCACATCAAGGCTTCTGTGGGGCGTCTGCAAGATGCACCCATCACACCCGCGCTGCATGGCCCAGATGAAAGCCCCAACCCAGGGGGGAGGGATAGCTCAGTGGTTTGAGCCTTGGCCTGCTAAACCCAGGGTTGTGAGTTCAATCCTTCAGGGGGCTACTTAGGGATCTGGGGCAAAATTGGTCCTGCTAGTGAAGGCAGGGGGCTGGACTCGATGACCCTTCGGGGTCCCTTCCAGCTCTATGAGATAGGTCTATCTCCATAAAACAACAACAACAACAAAAACAACCCTCTGTCCCAGACAAGAAAGCCTGTTTTGAGGGTTCAGGAGGCCAGAGGGGAGATGGTCCCAGGTGGAGGCACGGTCAGCAGAAGGCCCTGGCGCATGGCCAGCTAAAGGAACTAGAGGCGCCCGTGTTTCACAAGCTAAGGAGAGTCAGCTCAGGAGCGGGACAGCTCTGAGCAACGCTTGGTGCTGCAGGGAGCTGTGCAGAGCGCTCGGCCTGGGCCCCTCAGAACCAGCACTGACCCCATTGCTCCGGCCTGGGAGAACGTGCTGTGAGCCTGCCATCATTTAGGAGGGGAGGGATAGCTCAGTGGTTTGAGCATTGGCCTGCTAAACCCAGGGTTGTGAGTTCAATCCTTGAGGGGGTCATGTAGGGATCTGGGGCAAAATCAATACTTGGTCCTGCTAGGGAAGGCAGGGGGCTGGACTCAACGACCTTTCGGGGTCCCTTCCAGCTCTATGAGATAGGTATATCTCCTTATCTTCTAGACAGAACTACAGTCACAACCAAGAGGGGCTAGCTCCAGACTCCCGCCAAATTCTCACTTGGGCAGCTACATTCTGCCTCCCCCTTCCCCTCCTATGCGTCGAACAGCTGCCACCTTTCATCCCAGAGGTGGCTGCATTTTAGTGCTTGGCAGACAGGCCCCTGGGTCTGTGCAGTCAGGTCTGTGCATGCATGGAGCGCTGCTGAAATCAAGGTGGTGGTGAGGGCTGTGGAGCCAGCCCGGGAACAGGGTGCCCGCAGCTCAGGCTGCTCTTCCCTAGGGGGGCGGCTCCAGACAGCTAACAAAGGGCCAGGAGAGGAGCCTCTGGACAGCCCTGCACCAAGGGCGCGGCCAGTTCACTCCACTCACCCTGCAAGTGCCACTGACCCCGCTCCTTCTCCCGGCAGCTCAGCCACCCGCCCTTCCACATCCCAGCTCCTCTGGAATCCAGGCTCCCGCCAGCACCACCCGGCTGCGTAAGGGGCAGGACAGACATGGAGCTAGGCTGGTCGCCTGGGTCCATCCCCCACTCCAGGAGGGGAGGGGGCTCGAACGGCTTGGCAGAGGGGGGGAGTCAGCGCAGCAGCCTGTAAATAGGGCAGACGGGCACCAAGAAAGGGCGACATGTCTGACCAGCAGCCCCCTACTCCTCCCTCCACACACATCCTACCCCCAGGCGCCTGCCCTCCCTTGAAACGCTGCAGCGGACGAGCCACGTGGAACGTTGTTACAGGTACGGGCCGCCCCGCCTCGCTGGCCCTTCGCCAGTGTGTGTGGGGTGGGGAGAATGCGCCCTGGGGGCCCGAACAGGCTCTGCACGGGCTCAGCACCCCACAGAGACTGAGCTCCTTGGGGCAGGGACTGCGTTGTGTTCTGGGTGTACTGTGCCTGGCTCTGACGGGGGCTGCTGGGACCTACTGTCATACACCTAATGAA
Source organism: Platysternon megacephalum (assembly GCA_003942145.1). NCBI lineage: Eukaryota > Metazoa > Chordata > Testudines > Platysternidae > Platysternon > Platysternon megacephalum. Next base: position 1,233,553 of record QXTE01000170.1, read on the forward strand.
TACCCCAAGCCCTGTCCATTGGCAAGGCCAGGAGCAGTAACATGTCAGCTGCGAGCCCATGAATCCCCCTGAGCGTGGTGGAAGGTTAGAGAGCAGCATGTGATTACCACAGAGGGGTGCTACTGAATCTCCTCGGGGCGAGGTACCGCTGGCTAGTGAGCACAGCAGAGGAAGGGAGGGGGAGGGAAAGGAAAACGTTCACGGGGACGCACAGGTGTTGCTGCGTTTAACCCAAGCTCCCTTTGCACGTCTCCCCCAAGGGCAACAAGCACCCGGCCTTCGCGGGCTGCTGCTCTCCCTGAAAGGAAGGGTGCCCATGAACTGCCAAGCAGGCCCTACCCCAGGGAGCGTTCGCAAGATCCAGGCCTGAGACTCCGCGTTGCCCAGCCTCTCGAGTCACCGGGGGCTTTGTCTGACCTCACTGGCAGGACCAGGGCTCCGTCCTGCACGCGGGCGCCACTGAGCGAACTGGGAGCCAGCACTCTGGCTATGCTGTTTGCAGGAAGGGGCAAAGCCCAGCCATGCACGGAAGGGAGCCAGGCTCTAGCCGTACAGACTAGCTAGAGCAACAGTTCAATAAATAAATACAAATCAAATCAAAGCCTCGGACGGGTTGAACTTCACCATTCCTCTAACTGAGGAGTCGCTTGTGTGGTTAAATTACACAAACAACGCCAGCCCTGGCTCCCAGGCAGAGCTAGGAAGCCCTAAATATAGGGGATTTGTAATGGGAAAGTCTGGCAGCCCCTGCCCATTGCAGGGCTACGCAGGCGCCGCTCTCCCCAAACCACAGCGCAGCAGCAGATCTTTTGGGGTTTCACGTTGTAAGAGGGAGTGAAACATGACCGTGTGTATTGTTACCGGACGTGGCAAGACTCAGGAGGTTTGCGGCCACATGGTTTTCATTCCACAAACTCCCCAGAGGCCCACGTCCCCTGGTCCCGACACAGAGGATGCTGTGCCCTTCAGTCTCTCTCCTTTGGCTGCTCTCAAGTTACACAGGGGCCAAGATGACGTAAAGTTGTATTTCCTCCCTCCCCCCCTCCCCTCCGAAGATCTTTTGTGCACGCACAGTATTCACGAACAATGAAACGGCTCCCAGACTAGCGAGAGTATCCCAGGGCCGCAGGAGCATCTGCTCTTAGAGCTCACGCTCTGCTTTATGTACGCAGCCCCAGAGAGCAGGGGAGTTTCACTTTTCCTTCAACACTCAAAGGATCAACCCCCTTGCCACCCAAATTTAAATGAGGCCCCTAAGTCCAGACAGCGTTACGAGCCGTTTTACCCTTCACAGGAGGATCTCGGTGCACTTTGTGGCAGCAGAGGTAGGAGGCGACAAACCTCAGGAACATGGACAGTCATTTTCTTCTGATGTCTTTATTGTCTGTTTTTTGTTGGGGGGGGGGGGGATGGAAATTTCCCCGGTTCGATTACAAACTGGAAACTTTGTACAGCACATTTATACATTGTTATTTTACACACGATTAGCACCCTACGGGCTCGTCCATCGGTTAAAGCTAGGGTGAGGAGCAGAATTTCAGGCTTACAATGCCAGAGGAATGACAGCCGTCGCACACCAGAATGAGAGAATCTTGCTTTAGTACACGGTGCTAGTCTGAACAAGCCAAGCCTCTGCCTAGCACATGCATCCCTGACAGGCTGACTGGAGAATGTTCAGTCCCCACCTGGGAAAACTCAGTTTGGCTCGTTTACCCCTCTCCATGGATACATCACAACTTCGCTAAGTGAGCGTGCGTCCCACGAGCCGCCTACCCTGACTGGGAATGAGACACAGTCTCGCTAGCCAGCTGTGCTTTTGGCAGGCTTCACCAAAAGGAACCAGAACTGAATGAGGGGGAGGGACTGGCAGGAAAGCAACCAACTGGAACTGTCACGTGAGCTCCTGGCCAGACATGTCACCATTCCCCGGTTTCACTGATCTGGCCGCAATTCTCGGGTGGAAAGGTGAAGTGTTGGGTTACCATTCTCCGTCAACCCTGTGTATTTCATGCTCAGGTCCGTTTCAGGGTGGCCAAGGCTTCCATCAAGAAAAAGGATTCCGATCCAAGACCGTATCAGCTGATGGAGGCTGGTTCTGGATTCCCATTGGCTGCTGCCAGTCTTCCATGTGACCGGGTGGAGGCTGCAGCATCTGCCAGCTTCCTGTCTTCCTCTGGTCCAGGCCTGCCCACCCCAGTCTGCAGGGGACTCTGTTAAAGACAGAAAATCCACAGTCACAATCCCAGCACCTGACCGAGTTGGAACCGCGAGCCAGGCCCTAGGCCGAAGGATTTCACGCACATGCAGGCGAGCAGCATTCAGCACAGGACCCACGAGGCGCTGCAGGCCAGAGTAGGGTGGGAGCTCCAGAGCGATTGCAGTCCGGCAGCCCTCCCCCCTCCGCCCCACTCCTGGTGGAGACCTCCATTTGCAGACTGTTACTTCCAACTGAATTGGCCGTTCCCTGTAAGAGGCTCTGGAACGGCCAACAGACCACGGGAAGGCATTCCTCTGGGCTCCTGCTTGAAACCAACGGCTACAACAAACCGAGGGCCTTGATTCAGGGCCTGCCGCTGGGGCATTTCAGAACTGCCAGCTTGAATCCCAAGCTTAGGCCCTAGTGCCCCAGGCTGGTAAGAGCTGGGAGCAGCTTTCTCAGCTCCTGGAAGGTCGCTGCTTTCCAGAGAGTCCTTTCAGCGGTTGAAGCAGCAGCATCCAGCCCTCCCCAGCAATCTGAAGTGAAAAGGGCTCCAGGGGCCACCTTCAGAGAAAACACCAACCCCTTAGCAATCTCCTGGCTGAGCGATGTGTCTGAACCAGATGTCGCAGGGGGGTGGGGGCAGGAAGTGTTTGAGATGCCTGGGAGGAGCAAGACAGCTACGGAGTAAACGTTCCTTTGGAATAACCACACCGGAGAGACAGGACTTTCCACTGGCCTGGTACCCAGCCTGCAGTGCAGACCGCACCTCAATGCCTCTGATAGAGATGTATCCTGTCTGGCCCCCCCAACACACACAAATAGTGCACCAGCTCAGCTGTGCAGTGAGGCATGTAGGGGAAAGGTTCCTTCCTGACCCTTGCAGGCAATCAGCTAATGCCCGGAAACATGTGATCATCCACGCGTAATATGGCTGGGCAGAGTGGGGCCACGGCTGGCTTTCCACGGGAGAGCCAATACAGAGCTGACCCAGTAGCTCGTAAAAGGGGAGCACCTCCCCCATCGTCCAACTCCTTACAGAGTTCTGGAGGGGAAATACTGCCCGGATCGGGAGCTTTCTTGCTACTGCTTCATGGCTGGAAGCCCCAGGTGCATCCCCCGGCTCTACCTGGGCAGGTGGCTCTGCATGAGACTCCACAGTTGGCAAGGCGGCTTGGCCAGAAGAGCTCCCTCTGTCCAGCTGGGTTGCCTGGGTCGGGATGCCTGGCTGAGGAGGTTCTTCATGGGCCAGTATGTCTACAGCAGCCTCAGCAATATCTTTGATCGCCTGATCTTCCAGGGCCCCGGAGGAGTCAAAGAGCAGAGGGGAAGGGGGACAGTGCATGCTATCTCCCACCACATCTAAGTCCTGCAAGAGAATACACCCATCAGCAGGCTTCAAGGGGCTGCGTGGACTAGAGGCGAGATGTGGGCCCCCTTTCCACATTACCCACTTACATCACAGGGCAAAGACCGTGGGTGTGAGTTTAGGAATGCTGGGCACCCACCGCTCCACTGCAGGGGCTCAGCAAGCCTGAAAGTCCTGGGAGAATCCAAAGGGAGCAGTCAAGCTGGCAGAGCCCAGGCAGTCCCTGCTACCATATGGAGTAGTTCCTAAGTCCACCAGGCTGCTAGAAAACACAGCTTCATATGGAGGGCAGAGGAGGCAGGGACAATCCTATTCCAGCTCCTCAGGATCTTCCTCCCAACTTGGCCATGTTATTAGAGGCCTTTAGGGGTGGGTGACTGTAGGCCTTGAAGACCTAATCCTCTGACCGCAGGGCAGGCAAAGACAGTGGCAGGGCAAGCTTCCCCCACAATGCCCCATGCCAACGTGGTTCAGCCCTGTTCTAAGCGCCAGGGAGGAAGTCGGAGCAGCATGCACTGGGACACCAAGAATTCCAGACTCACTGTCAGATCAGTTTCTCTCTTCCTCCAAACCGTGCCAGCGTGAAGAGAAACCGGCCTGTCTGGGGCTTCCCTTATTTGATAACCAAGAGTTTGGAATTCTGGTTGTAGCATGCATATCCCCCTAGCAGCATTTCAATCTGGGATGGAAATGCTGAACTTCCACTGAAGACAAATCTGAGGACCCAGAGTTCTGTAGCCCTGCATGACCTACCATTGTCCCACAAACTGGATGACCAGGAAGGGGCGAGCACCCAACTAAGGGGTGGGGGCAATAGGTCTGGGTGAGGATCTAATTTCAATCTCTCAGGAGCCTCACGGGCCCCACCCAGATTATCACACTCCAGCAGAGCCCTCTCTGGGTGCCGGACAGGCACCATTGCAAAATCTACCTACCCCCTCCTCTGTTTTATTCCTCCACTCTGCCATGCTCACAGATACATTGCCGCTGTGCCTGCTGGATGTGCTGATGAGAACGGTGACACGGGAGGCCAGGACTGGTCGGAGGCTATTATTAGCGGAGGGTATTTGTTTTGGCTTTGAAGGGTGGAATGTCTGTGACTGCAGAGGGGCATGTTAACAGGAGAACGTTACACTAGATAAAATGCAGAGGCTCCGGATGCTGACAAAGGTCTGAGTCCTCTCAAGCAGGAGCGTGGAAAGGTTCCCTCTGGGATTCCAGTACGAGAGGCCCTAGGTCTCTGATCACTTGTGTGCTTCTAGCAAGGCAGACCCATGCTTATCTCAATAGCAGCAGGGCTGTTCCAAAGCAATCCACAGCCAGGGCCAGCTCAGAGTACGGCCAGAAGGAGAGACAAGGCTCCTGAATTCCTGTCTGAACAGCCATTAACGTCCTGCACAGGCCAAGTGAAGTCACCGCTCCAGCTCCAACACGTTTCTGGCCTGAGAAAATTCCTCCCCCAAAGACTGTTCTTGCACCCACCAGCAGGCCAGTTCTGCCATGCGAACACTCAAACCCCAGGGCAAAGAAAACTGACCCAATGCCCACGGCAGTCAATGGAAAGGCTCCGTTGACCTTAACGGCTGTCAGCTCACGCCTTTATGGCAGCCACAGCTGACCTAGGTTCCTAACAAGCAGCTTCAGCGCTCAGGGGCTTTCGAGTCGCTGGACCGGTGGCATATGGCCTCGTATATTAATGCCATGGCTTCTAGGGTCCCTATGGCTAAAGGAGGCGCTCGCAGCATTCCCGTCCAGCTATTTTTAAGTTGATTCCAAAAGTCTGCTTTGGGATAAAGTGTGCAGAGAGTTTGGTAATATCTAATTTATAAAGCAAGAAATGTCTCATTCAGAAGATAGTTCAGAGCACCTGCAATATTTTTGTTTCAATACATTTCATTAGGATTTTTCAACATGGAGGCTTAACCCACATGCAGGACATCCCAGTAATCCAGGGATTAAAACCCTTGTGCATCCTTTATGGGATAGACGCAAAAAGCTGCTTTTAAAAAAAACCCCTAAGTACGGATTTAAACAGACTAGCAGTTGCAAAGGAGCAATCAGGTTAAAACCCCACCAAAAGAAACATTTCCCAAACCCTCTGAATTCTCACACGAGATGGTTCTTTCTTCAATGATTAGAAACAAAACAAGGAATTGATTGAGGTACCAGCCAAGGGCAAGTGCAGGGAGACCAGATGTCCCAATATTATCATGACCGTCCTGATATTGGGGGCTTTGTCTTATATAGGCGCCTATTGCACCCCTCCGGTCCCAATTTTTCATACCTGCTGTCTGGTCACCCTAGGCAAGTGCAGGAGAGGCTTAAACTCCAGTCTCAGCTCACCCCACTGTGCCTACTTGTAACGTAAGAATGGCCAGACTGGGTCAGACCAAAGGTCCATCCAGCCCAGTGTCCTGTCTGCTGACAGTGGCCCATGCCAGGGGCCCCAGAGGGAATGAACAGAACAGGGAATCATCATGTGACCTGTCGCCCATTCCCAGCTTCTGGCAAACAGAGGCTAGGGACACCATCCCGGCTAGTAGCCATTGATGGACCTATCCTCCATGAACTTATCTAGTTCTTTTTAGAACCCTGTTATGGTCTTGGCCTTCACAACATCCTCTGGCAAGGAGTTCCACAGGTTGACTGTGTGTTGTGTGAAGAAATACTTCCTTTTGTTTGTTTTAAACCCGCTGCCTATTAATTTCATTGCGTGACCTCTAGTTCTTGTGTTATGAGTAAATAACACTTCCTTATTGACTTTCTCCATACGTGTCATGATTTTATAGACCTCTATCATATCCCCCCTTAGTCGTCTCTTTTTCAAGCTGAAAAGTCCCAATCTTATTAATCTCTCCTCATACGGAAGCCATTCCATACCCCTCATCATTTTTGTTGCCCTTTTCTGAACTTTATCCAGTTTCAATATAACAGCTCAGATGAGCAGGCAAATCTGCACCACCACAGGTACCATGACACCTAGGCACTGTATTCTGAGCCCAGACCTTTCAGGAGTCCCTCAAAATTAGAGGTCCTGCTTGTTCTGCGTGGAGGCTAAAGATCCCAGGGTTCTTTTCCTAAGGGTAGGGGGTCTGCCTTCACTGCCGGTGCACCCCAATGTCACGCAGAGCACTGCGGGCTCTCTACCCTAGAGACGGCTGCTTCTCAGTGATACCTGGTTCTGTGGTTTGCAAAGGCATTGGGATCTGTTGCTTTATAGCCCCTCCCCTCCCCCACATGACATTTTAACATGGTTTTAGCATGCGTAACGATGACAGCAATGCCCTTCCTCCGTTCACTGGAGGACATCATGCCTGCACGCCGCACTACAGCGCACCATGGGGCTGCTCCAACTTACGTCGCTAAACTCCAGGGGTAAGCTCTCTGTGGGCTGGAGCTCAGCAGTGCTCAGGTACAGCTCCGTGGGGGCAGCGTCCAGCTCCTCGGGAACAGAGAGCACCTGCTCAGGTACGTACATCTGAGGCGGCAGCTGGAGATGAAGCGGGCAACAGGGACTCTCAGAGAGGCTTACAGGAACCGGCTTGTCGCAGGGCGCTTCCTCCGACCCTTGGCACAGCTTAAACAATGTCTGATTGGCGTCCTGACAAATATCTGGGAAGATACAGTCAAGGGGAACGTACAGAGCCTGGCCTGGCAGAGAAACCTGCTACCAAAAGGTGTCTTGTCCTGGGGGACACAAAGCAGAGGGCAAAGCACAGACTCAAGAGACCAGGGATCTAGTCCCCAGTTGCTCAGTGACCTTGGCCAAGTGTGTGCGCGCCCCAGCTGTAAAATGGGGATATTATTGACAACCTTGGTGGGCGGGAAAGGGGGTTATGAGGGTTAGCTGAAGGCTTGTAAAGCACTCCCACCCAGACCCTCAGATGGGCAGCGTTACGAATGCAAATAAATCATCAGTATCTGCACAAACCTGAACATCTACCATGCAGCAGGGAGCTCAGTGTTTATACCAGCACGCACACAGCCTTTTCCAAATCTAGGAATTTAGTTCCGGATTTTCATCCCTTCTGTACCTAAAAGTGCCTAGAGGAAAAACTATTCCTGCCAATAGCGTAAATGGGATTTCCTGCTTTTAATCACAGACAGACCATAGCTCCAATGGCACCCTACTTCTAAGGCTGTCCAGCTGGGCACTGCCGCTCGCTCACTACCGAAACGAGAACAAGAACAATCCTGTTTGAAGACCACTTAAAGGAACCCTGCCAAATGTAAAATCACCCCCCCCCATCAGTAACTGGCGGCCTATGACTGTTACAAAGAACTCCTGAGATTACTGGAAGTGAAAAATTAGAGCAATTCCCCCCCCCCCCCTCATTTGTTCACTTTGCAAATGACAGCACTCCAACCCCAACGATTAGTGACTTGGGTGCTTAAAATGGATTTTCAGAGACTGGGCGCTCAGCACTCTTGGAGAAATCGGGCTTGTTTAAGGCGTTTCAAGTCAGACCCACCCACGAAGTCAAGGCACACAAAAATAACTAGTTACTAGGTCTTTGTGCATAGTTACTTTCACCGTTTCCCTTTTTATGCATGGCAACAAGGGAGAGAAAAACATGAAAAACACAGTGATTGTAAAACCACAAACTGGCAGGGAACTCCCAACGCAGGCAAAGGACCCGAAAGAGCTTTTAACTCATTTTTTGAAGTTGACCAGATTTCAAGATGACCATTTCCTCTTAAATCCTCCACACACGCGCACACACAGGAATCTCTTAATACACAGACAAGATTCCCGGTCAGACTTAAAGAAGCTAGTAATTCAGACTAACGGAATCAGTACGGAGCCCACATCAGAAGAGCCTAGGTTTATCAGATGCTCAAGGGCAGATGCCACCAGAAAAGAGGCTCTGTATAAACAGCAAGGTGGGGCTCCAGATTTTAATCTCTCTCAGTGACACCAGATGAAATGCTTAGTTTACAGGTCAAAACATGATTTATCAAACTCACTAATCCCACCTGGAACAGGAGAATCCAGCTGGGTTCTGTCTGTTTCACGCATCATTACCAACTATCTAGTTTCCTGAAAACCAAACAGAGCCAACGAGTATCAACGATGCATGAAGCAGAATAGATTACAGATGGTTCTCCTATAACTCTCAGCTCAGCAGGGCTGACCAAAGTAAAATCTTGTTTGTGTCACTAAATAGCAGACACGAATCAGACATAAGAGAAGACATTTTTTATACAGTCCTTTCATTGCCTGCACTGCTCTAAGCTAGCCAGCTGCAAATGTCTCCTGGGTTAAGCCATTTTAAGGGTATTTATCCTGGAGAAACAATGGCCATTTCCTGCCCCACACACCTGTTCCCTGTGTGTAATCAGACTCAGATCTGCTGACTTTAGTAACAAAACAAAGTTAATAATTTCCTCTGCTGCCAGCCCCACTCAGCCAACATGACTCTGGGAGAGGGAGCTGGAGTTTACTCTGACTCACATCAGCAACAACTGCTAAAACTAAGCTCCGAATGCAGCACCGAATTCCACCTCTAGTTACCTCAGTGTAAACCCCTCCAGACAATGGGGGCTGCACAGGTGTAACCGGGGGCAGAATGTGGCTTGTTACTGTGGGGATCTAGGAGCTGGAAAGAACCCAGTGGGAATCTGCAGGGCTGGCCCACTGTTTTATCTGTAAGCCAAGCAGACTTGCTCTGAAGTCAGACAAACATGCCATGGAGACAGTATGAGACTCACTGTTCAGTGTGGACGTGCACTTGAATAAACAGCACCCCCCAAGGAATCCAAGTCAGACAGGGCAGATCTAGGGACCCATGACAATTCCCAGTGGAGCTAAGATTTATTCTTAACTCACAAAAGGCTCCACCCAATACTTCCTTGTTCTAGATGTTTATCAGCATCCACAGCCAGGATTCCTCAAGGATTACATTATATGAGTTAAAGACCAATTTACTTCCATCTTAGTTTAACACAGCTGGAAATTAGCCTGTGGCTGTCTTGTAATCTTCCACGGTTCGCTTGTTGCTTCCAACTGAATTGGCAGTTCCCTGTAAGAGGCTCTGGAACAGCCAACAGACCACGGGAAGGCATTCCTCTGGGCTCCTGCTTGAAACCAACGGCTACAGCAAACCGATGGCCTTGATTCAGGGCCCACAGAAATGAGGATCAAAACAGCAGTCACCCCAGTACACATCATGCTGCCAGAGCACAGTCACATGTGCAGCTCACTACAGATGGGAGGATAAAAGGATACGAGTGAGGCAGTGTCTGGTCATCGGGAGAGACTGATTGGAACATCGAACGTCATCGACAAAGGCCAAGCACCGCTGGCTGGAACGAGTGGTGTGTGCCTGCAAAGGAGCCCAAGAGAACAGATCAGAGCCACACAGGAGACCTGCCACTTTACGGGACTCTCACATTCAGCTATCAGAGCGACCTTCCACCATGGGGATCTATGCTTTTTGTTGACTTTGTTGTCAGTAAGAGTTCAAGTTCTAAGGCAGATACTGAGCTTCCTTGCCTTAGTGCATGGATTCTCAGCCTGAGGGTTGCAAACCAGCCTGCCATTCCCAGATTGCTTTTTTTGGCAGGGGAGTGAGGTGTCATTATGGAAAGGCTGAACCCACTCCACTGGGAGTTTAAAATCAGTCCCATCCTCTAATTTCATTCAAACATTTAGGTAGCTTTTTTTTTTTAAATGGTAATACAGAAACAATTGCCTCGGTCAATTTCAATTTCAGCTTCTCCGGCACAACACAAGGTGGCTACATTTGGGCTCCCAAGGAATGTTTAACTCTCCCTGCTCCCAACAAAAAAAGGATTTCCATGTAACGACAAGTGATGAAAACCTATTCCTACTCAGATTAGCCTCTCGCCCACCCCCTTTCTTTAAAGGGAAAAATTCTCCAGATCTACATTTTGGGCCTACATTATAAGTGCTCCTGTCCCTTTAATAAAAGCAGCCCCAACAAAACTCCACACTCATTGGCTGAGGTTTCACATGCCGGGAGTCTGCCAGGAGTGAGTATTTATGGCTGATGTACATGTCCCCAAAGACAGGGCTTTACAATGGGAAATCTGGCAGGGCTGGAACTACATGCAACTTGCTGGAATGATCCCCACAAGCAGGAGAGGGAGAGGAGACCTGGGAGCTAAGCGAATCTGGAACTCAAACAGGCCTGAGATCAGAACTCCCTGTGTCTACAGCAGGGGTAGGCAACCTATGGCACGGGTGCCGAAGGCGGCACGCGAGCTGATTTTCAGTGGCACTCACACTGCCCAGGTCCTGGCCACCAGTCCAGAGGACTCTGCATTTTAATTTAATTTTAAATGAAGCTTCTTAAACATTCTGAAACTTTATTTACTTTACATACAACAATAGTTTAGTTATATATTATAGACTTGTAGAAAGAAACCTTCTAAAAACATTAACATGTATTACTGGCACACGAAACCTTAAATTAGAGTGAATAAATGAAGACTCGGCACCCCACTGCTGAAAGGTTGCCGACCCCTGGTCTACAGCATGAAGTACCTGCTGGGCTGCACCCTCAGTTGCCAACATCCGACGCTCCTTCAGCTGGCGATGCAGCAGGGCCTCCACGCCATAGCGCTGCCGATAGCGTCGGAGACACTTCAGTTGCTTCAGGTTCTCACGCTCCTTGGCCAGAAGCCCCTCTGGGCCTGTCAGAAGGCTGCTCCCTGGGAGATACAGACAGAAGGTACTCGGCATTACACAACATTGTCCAGACTGCTGCAGTGTCCTAGTCAGATTAAACGAAACTCCTCTGTTTAGAGAGGACTCTACTAAACAGGACTGGGGATGGATTTCCTATGCAGAAAGCCAGACCAGTTAGCTGGCTATGGAGGGCCTCCAACTGCTGACTCCTTGCTTAGAGAGGTATTGAACAGCTCCACATTCTGGTGGTGTTGAGCTCTGCAGTTAGAGCAGGAACTAAGCCTTTTGGTAAGGTGTGAACAGCATAGTGCAGCCTCCAGCAAGCTCATCCCACTTACTCCAAGGGGCACAGAAAGAAGCTTTAAGTAAATTGGTTAGTCTGTAAGCATTTTTAAAGGACTCCTCCCTTTTTGAAACTGTGGATGGGTCAAACCTGTATTCGGACCATAGCATATGAATTCCTGCAATTAGAATTGCAATTTGACTTGGCTTATAACTCATTCCAAAGTTGACTACATGGGCTATTTTAAAAGTTTATTAATGTGAAAATTGGTGATGTAAATGTTCATAACTGCATTTACCTGACTGTTCGTCATGGACTTTTTCACCAAGTTATCGGTTTATAAAATCTTGCTGCATATAATAGTCTATTATTTTGGTCAGAGAATGGGTCGTATCATGTATTTTTGCATGATAAGTTACCCATGGAGAAGATGACAGCGAAGACATTCTTCATGTGGCTCTGCGGCACAGCCGGCTACATGATGCAACATTTCACTAGCTGAACTATAAAAAGAACTGCCTCCAAAGATCATCTTCTAGACCTCAGGAAGTCGGCAGGAGGTAAGCGCCTCTCCTGCAGACCTTAGGATGCCCCACTGCCACCCCTGCTTCTCCCCACTGTTTTCTTTTTGTAAACGATATGCACGTAAGTTTTATCAGTATACATTTTGTATGTATGGTTTTTACAAGTAGAACAGTGTATGCATGTGAAATTAAACAACGTTTGGAAGAAGAAATCCATCAGGGAAAGTGAAGGCCATGGGATGGACTTAGGGGTGGGTGCGCCACAGAGCGTGCCATCTGCCTGGAATGTAAAAAGCAGGGATGGAGACGGAATGAGGGCCCAGAGAGTGGAGCTGGTCAGGGAAATAATTGTGTCTCATACATTTAACACATTATCTTCCCAATGGAGAGAGCTTTAACTGTTACTCCCTCCTCTTCTTCCCTGTGCTAGGAGCATCTGAGAGTCCAGGCTCCTGCCGATTCATAGGAAAGGCTTTCTATGTCAGGCTGAGGAAGCTGCAGTACTGGTCAAAGCCTTCTCTGCCGATCATGGCCCCTCTGCCAGTCCTCAGCCCCCATGCTGATGTCAGGTCTACAGGAGAAACTTTTGCGGTATAGCAATGACAGTTTGGGGCATGATTTTTTATGGCATTTCTATACCAGCAAAAACCTGTGCAGACACAGTTATACCAGCATCAAGAGTTTTGGCTGGCGTAGGCTTATTTTGCCTACCATACGGGTATAATATAAGCTGCATGTACACGAGGAGGGTTTGCCGGTACAGCAATGCCAGCAAATCTTTTCTAGTGTAGACGAGGACTTACACACCCTAACATTTTGTTTATTAAAAAACAAAACAGGAAATCCCATACAGGAAATCATTTTTCTCTCAGAGTTCAGGTTTTGCAGGCTTGTTTCCTCACAACACTGCAATCACTAAAGAGCAAAGAAATCGGGCAACCTTCATACCCCACCATGAGACCAATCTTCAAGCACTTGGCCAAACACACAACACAAATACCATTACCCTCAGGCACACTGAAGAACTGAAATCACCCCTAAGAAACATAAAGGTCTGTGTGTGGCTTCTACATGTGCTGTGCCCTGTGGCCAGAGGAATACAGAGCTGTGGCTTCCTGGACCAGTACTTGCCTATGGCTTCATGCTCCCCCTTGCGGCTGTGCAAGTATCGACGCTTCTTCTCTTTCAGGAGGTGCTGGAGTCGTTTGAACTGGTCTATGTACAGTGACTGCAAACGGATCAGCTTCTCGCGCATGATCAACGCCACCTCCTCAGCAGTGTACACGCCAGCATGTCTATAACAAACAGGGTCCAAATTCAATAGGTCACAAGTAAGTGAGGGACAGTAAGATATGAGCTTTATAGCCTTGAGATACCACCAGAAAAGAGGTGGCCCAGAGCAGCACACCTTGCAGGGTGAAGCTATCGAACCAAGAAGTGAGACCTACAAGCCAGCCAGCGCGTACGAATCTAAGAGCGGGCAGTGGAGGTGGTTAAATGCTAGAGATAGACAAGACTGACCTAGTCACACTGGAGCAATTCAGGATTTTCTTCTGCATCCTTCATAATACTGAACATCACATTGGCCAGACTAGAACAGACCAATAATGGCCCACCTAGCCCAGTACCCACTCTCCAATGAGGGCTAACACCAGATATGTCACACAAAAAAGGCAACAGCTTCTTTTCAATCATACCTCACAGGAAGAGTTTCTTCCTGAGCCTACCTGGAGATCAGCACATGGTGTAACTCATAAGAAACAACATTTGTAATTTTTAGCTGTAGCATTACTGAAGATGCCGTTTCTCTTCCTAGATCTCTGTCTTTTAACAAGGATCTAAATTATTATTATTATCCTGCAGCAGCAAGCTCCCCATTCTATACAATTGACAGGCGTTCACAACGTGTCTTACTTCAGAGGGTCCTCCTGATCGCTGTCGATGCTTTCAGCTTCACTATCAGGGTCCCCTCGCCACGTCTGATCCACTGTCACAAGTTCTTGTTCTCCATCGCTCCAGCTGTCCTCGTCTGAAAGGAAAGAATCGATTACAGAGGCAGGCCATTCAGCCCCACTTCCAGGTGGCTGTTACTCAAGCACAGCACAGACAAGAACCTGCCGGGAGTCCGGCAGCAGGAGGGGAGACAACCAAGCTCTTCAAGAGACAAACAGGTCACATCACAGACGTCCCAACCCCCAAACAGCAGGGTAAGCTCCACGGTTTGAACGGGAAAGACACCAATTAAATCTGGGCTGTCAAAATACACAGTTCCCATGGAATACTCATCTCCCCTACCAAGAAACCTGAAGACTGCCGGCCCACTCGCTGCTGAGCTGACCCTGCAGGACAGAAGCTGTACCTCCTGTAGCTAGTTCTGTCCATTTACTAAGGCAGTGGTTCTCAAGCAGGGGTACGCAGAGGTCTTCCAGGGGGTACATCAACTCATCTAGGTATTTGTCTAGTTTTACAACAGGCTACATAAAAAGCTCTAACGAAGTCAGTACAAACTACAATTTCACACAGACCAATGACTTGTTTATACTGCTCTATATACCATACACTGAAATTTAAGTCTAATATTTATATTCCAATTGATTTATTTTATAAATATTTTATTTTATGTGGTAAAAATGAGAACATAAGCAATTATTCAGTAACAGTGACACTTTTTGTATTTTTATGTCTGATTTTGTAAGCAAGTTGTTTTTAAGTGAGGTGGAACTTGGGGGTACGCAAAACAAATCAGACTCCTGCAAGGGGTACAGTACTCTGGAAAGGTTGAGAACCACGGAACTAGGGCACAGAACCTGCAAGCTGGAGAAGGGGATTCATCTGATAGGATAACAGGAGGAGCACTTCAACAGATGTTTACTAATTAAATTTCACAACTTCACTCTGATGCATTACCCCATGTTTTACAGGAGGAGAAAACCTAAGTCCAGAAAGGTGAAGTGACTTAACTATGGTCACATGGGAGATCCTGGATCCAGGGCCACTAAGCAAAGTCTCTCTTGTGGGACATCATGTTTTTACCAGATTCCTTGGGATTGTTCCCTTTCCAGGATTAAATTGGGTGACTTTGTTGCTGGTTCCTCTATTTTAGCTCCAGAGAAGGAGGCTTCCCCCAAATTCTTTTTTCTTGTCTATTTCATTCAAAGCTCTTACCTAGAATTCTACTAGCTTCACTGCGGCTGCTCTCTGCAGTCTGGGAGCCCAGTTCCATCTTTGCGTAAGAGCTCAGCTGGCAAAGAAGAGTCTCACCCATGGGTCCGGGGTTGGATTTCTTCATCTGGGCTTGATGTGCCAGCGCGTTCCTGCGGGCATGCTCAGCACAGAACGACACACTGAGGGGACAAAACAAAATGCTGTCTGGCTCGCGGAATTCATCGCTTCCAACCAGCAAGGCAAATACAGCAACAGAGCGGGAAGTGTTCAGCGACACTCGGCTTGGAACAGGAGTGGTCTCCTCTCCGCTCCACTCCTCCGACGCCAATGATACATTCAAGCAACTCTGACAGTCATTTCTATAGTTCCTATCCTACCAAAGGACCCCACGTGATTTACAAACCACATGCACAACCACTGAAACGCAGTCACCTCTGGCATGGAGGTGGCAGCCACATGGCCTAGCAGTGAGGAGGGAAGGGATTTTTGGGCGAAGGATATGGGGGCAAGCCCTCACTCTTTCAAAAAACTGACAAAGGATTTTTAATGTCCATGCAGAGAGGCCCACATGCATAGGACTGAACATCTTTATCTCACAAGGACCCACTCAAAGATCCGGGGATACAAATCTTTGTGATCTCAGAGGGTGTAGATATTTCAGAACTGATGCTATGACCACTGAAGATAAAGTTTTGTTGCAGTGATGCCAGCACCAGGAAACAAACACATCAATAAACACTACACAGTTCTCCAGCACCTTTCACCCAAGGATCTCAAATCACTTTTTAAGCATTAATGAATTCTTAATCCCTCTGCCAGACGATTACTGTTCTCATTTTGCAGATGGCTAAAGGGAGACTCAGAGAGGCAAAGTGACTTCCTCAAGGTCACACAATGAGAAACCAGCCTAACTAGGAATAAAACTCAGAGCTCCTAGCACTGTGCCTTAGCCTTGGGACAGAACAAGATACTCCCTCCAGGTCACTTTAGTTCTACTAGCTAGAGATAGGCGTAACCATGATGTGGTGGGTACCTACCCATCCTTCTTCTCAGCTTTGGGAGCAGCATTCGGACACCTCTTCCCATTCTTAGTGGAGACGTAGCTGCATTGTTTGAAGGGAGCATTCCTGTCTTCAAGGATGTGCTTAATGCAGAACTCTTGCCCTTCCAGCCGAGGCTGGGAACACTGGCGGTGAGTGAAGGCACACGACAAGGGTTCCTGGGGCCTTGGCACAGGGGTAAGACGCCCCCGACTTGACGGCAAGACGTGGATCCGAATTCTGTTCATGCCAACACTTGCAACAGATACACACAGCTAATTGTTAGAGCTGGAGCAACCCCCAGACTCTAGTACAACAGACCAGCCCCTGCTACCATCACCAAAGGGAAATGGGACCAAATGATTTGCCAACGTTTCAGTAGAAGTCCCTGTGCTCTGCAGAGGGTGTCATGGCACAAAACGAGACACCCCAGCAGCACGAGAGAGCGGGACGAGGGAATTCTTCCCACAGCCTTGATTTAATCTGCTCTTTATTGGGTAGTTGGAACTTCATGGAATCCCTGGCCACTTTGCAGCTCACTTCCCCTACGTCCCCATTGCGCTGTCTGTGAGCGGGGGGCCCAGAGCAGCAGAGGACGGGGAAGTTGGGGGGCCCCAACGCAAACTCTTTGCCATTTGGGTGCAGGCACATTTTGTGCCATGACTAACGGTCTCCTCTTACGGGCGGGGGAAACGTGTGGAAGAAGGTCTGTTCTCCAGATAACCCCCTCGGGGGTGAGCCACCTGCATCCCGCCCCCTGCCCCAGAGAACCAGGCCCCCCTTCGCCCTCCCGCCAAGACTCACCCCCCACACGCTGCTGTGGGCTCAGGGCCCCAGTCAGAGCCAGGGGCTTGGCGCTGGCCCCTGCCCCCCAGGGCTTCCAACCCCCACAAGGGGACAGGACTATAAAACACCCACGGGGGGGGGGGGGACCCCGGCCTGAGGCTCCTCTCCCCAGGGGCTGCTCCCCCGCCCCCCTCGGCCTGACCCCCAGACTTCCCCCCCCAGGGGCTGCTCCCCCGCCCCCCTCGGCCTGACCCCCAGGCTCCCCCCCGCAGGCTGCTCCCCCACCCCCCTCGGCCTGACCCCCAGACTTCCCCCCCCCAGGGGCTGCTCCCCCGCCCCCCTCGGCCTGCCCCCGAGGCTGCTCCCCCGCCCCCCCCCCCGCGGGCCGCCCCCCCGCCCCCCACGCTGCCCCCCCCCCCCGCTCGGCCTGTCCCCCGGCCCCCCCCCCCCAGGGGCTACTCCCCCGCCCCCCTCGGCCTGACCCCCAGGCTCCCCCCCCCACGGGCTACTCCCCCCATCAGACTGACACCCCCCCAGGCTGTTCCCCCCGCCCCCTCACCGGATAACCCCACCCCCACGGCTGACCTCAGCTTCCCCCCCATGGCGCCGCCATTTTGCTTGCTTGGGGGGGGGGGGGGGGCGCGCGCCGTCCCCCCAACAAGGAAGCGCCGCCGCCATCTTACCTCGCTCGCGCCCAGAACGGCCCAGCGCCCGCCCCCACAGCGCCATTGGCCCAACCCGCCGCCAATCCGGGAACGGGACGGAGGAGGCCCCCCACGGCCATTGGAGGAGAGACCCATCAGTCAGGGAGCCAGGGCCAGCCCCTTGGAGGGACAGTCACGTGGTGGGGGGGGGAAAGGTTTCAGAGGAGGGTGTGGCTGGCCGGGGGGGGGGGGGGGGGGGGGGGGGGGGGGGGGGGGGGGGGNGCAGGCGAAGGGGTAGAGCTGCCGGGGGAATATGGCGGGGGGATGCGCGGCGCTGGGCTGGGCTGGGGGGCGGGGGGAGGGTATGGCTTGGGGGGGCTGGGCTGGCTGGGGGGGACATGGCTATTGGGGGGCGGGGGGAGGGTATGGCAATGGGGGGGAAAGGATAGGGCGGGGGGGGGGTATGGCAATGGGGGGGAAAGGATATGGGCGGGTATGGCTTGGGGGGCTGGGCTGGCTGGGGGGGAAGATATGGCAACGGGGGGGGCGGGCTGTGCTGGCTGGGGGGGGACACATGGCTATTGGGGGGCTGGGCTGGCTGGGGGGGTGCATTTTTAAGCTGAACAATCCTCTGTCACTGCCAGGGTGACCAGATGTCCCCATTTTATAGGGACAGGCCCGATTTTGGGGTCTTTTTCTTATCTAGGCTCCTATACCCCCCTCTCCCCCATCCCAATGTTTCACACTTGCTGTCTGCTCACTCTAGTCACTGCCAGTCCCTACAAACGCCTAGAAGAGGTGGGCTGGTGGCGAAGCGGCGGGGGGGGGGGGGAGGCCAGGGAGAGGAAGAGAAAAGGAGGCAGGATGGCCTAGTGGTCAGGACTTGGCCAAGCCAGGTTCAATTCCCCTTCTGCCCAGCCCCAGATAGCTCTGCCCAGCCCCCAGAGGGTGGGAGGATAAACAGGTGGTGCAGAGACAGGGCTTTTGACTTGTTCCTGCCCTGCAGGGCCCCTTCCAGGCACAAAGGGTCAGTCTGGCTGCACAGCCCCTTCCCAGAGCACTAGGGTTGAGTCACAGCCACCCCTTCTCACTAGGCAAAGAGGCTGCCTGTGCCTGCAGATCTGTACAGCATGGCTTCAGACAGCAGGAGCCAGGGCAGAAACAAAAGGCAACTCTCCTTTCCTCTACTGCTCCTGCATCAAAGCAGCAGCCCCTAGGGAGAGGGCCCAGCTGGCTCCTCCTGGGCTCCAGGGTCTCTTCCCTCCCCCTCTTTAAAAAAAAAAAGGAGGTTGCCAGCCTCCACTTGGCCCTGAAGAACCTGGACCCCCACCCCCAACGAACCAGTACCATGGGCCCAGCTAGCTCTCCTCAGAACTGCAGAGGGAACAATTTCAGAACCAGGACAGGTTAGCTTTGTGGATTAAGACCAGCACCCTCCTTTCACAGAGGTACGAAGATGCGATCAGGAAAGCAGCGACTTCACAGCCTCAGCCAAGCTAGTCAGGTTTCAGAGCAACCACCTTTACTTCATATCACACAGCTACAACTAGCCTGCCTAGCTAGATAAAATACCCCTGGTCTTGGACCATGATCAGAGTCACTGGGAGGGAAGCAAATTCCAGCTGTCCAATGCACAAACTAGGGTAGACTATATATTCACTGTCAAGCTTGTCACGCTGGAGTTCCTTTTCATGGCTGGATATCCAGCCTTCAGCGTAATGAAAGCTCTGAGTCGAGAATGATGCACAGCAAGAGGCTAGGAGCACACTATTGCAATTACATGCAGTCGGGGGCTTCCTATTTTTCTATACACAACAGATGAGATCAGGGAGGGTTTTTCCTCTTGTAGTAGTTTACTCACCATCTTTTTCTCCAGGAGTCTTAACAAGTGGCACTTCCCAGCCAGCCAGCCCTGTCAAGCCCTCATTAACTCAGCCTCCAAGCTGGGAGGCTGATGCTCCAATCCCCACTTTCAGTATGGGAAACTGAGGAACAGCAACAAAGTCTGGGGCAGACTCAGGAGTAGAACCTAGGTCTCCCCCTTCTAAAGTCTGCACCTTAACCTCAAGGTCAGCCTATTTTCCCTTAGTAATTATCAGTTTAAAAAAACGACAAGAAGCAGTTGAATTCGTTGACTCCTTTGCCTTTAACTTTTATTGATGTGGATAAATACAGAGAAACATACTTGACAGCAAGATCCCAAACACCTGTAGCCAAATTAGTTATCCAGCTTCCTGCTGGTTTGTGCAGAGGAAGCTCTTCACATTTTGTAGGGGGGGGGGGCAGGGGGGAGAGAGGAGAGAGAGATGCAGTAGGTATCAGGAGACAGGCAGCAGTGGAAGGGAAGGGAAAAAACCCAAATCGGTCAGTTTGCAACCACAAGGCAGACCCTGAGTGAGAGATCAGAAAACACATTGATTTGGCTCTTTGGCTTGATGTGGGTTAAAAAAAAAAAAAAAAAGACATTTGACTCCAATCTGAGTTTCATATACTCGTAGAAAGGAGAAAGCTTAGCAATGGTGCGGTTGTATCACCCCCCACCACCTCACCCTGTACAGACCGCCAGTAGTCAAAGGTGTTGTGAAGCACCAGTACTTTGAATGCTGTCAAGTGTTCCTTTCCCATCCCACTAATGGGGTGGCAGTGAAGGCTCAAGCCAGTTGTGCCCCTCCCAGACAGGCAGCGTAGCCATGTCTCGAAGGGAAATGAGTTTACAATGGAATTGTAGCAAACTTGTCTCTTTTTAAAAAATAATGTCCAAAGTTTAAATATTTGTAACACTTCAGAATAGTATTAAATTACCCTTCCTCCCCCCGCCGCTGCAGTCATCCTTCCCTCCCATCACTTCCCCAAACAAAGGAATGAAGAATTTTAGACCCTTCACTTCCTCAGTGGGGAAAGCATGTTGGAGTGCTATCAGGGGGCAGGGCTGCTATCTTCACAATCAATGTTTGCCTTAGTGTCTGTGTGAAAGAGAGAGCAGATTCATGACTGCAGGAGGTTATCTGTGCTGTGGAAAGTTCAGGCAGAGCTTCGTTCTCTCATTGCAGAGGTTTCACAGACCCTGTATTTTACTCCCCACCTTCTCAAGAAATATGGGACAAATTGAATTTGGAAGAAAAAATTGGAACATCCATGGAAAGTGTGCTAATTTCAGCAGCATTGTACATTTCACATCCAGTGACTTACACCCATGCCATTCTTTCTACTGCCAGGAGGAAAGTCAGCTTAGACCAAAGCTCAGTGTGGTCACCACCGAATGCCAAATGAGTTTAAGTCAGGGCCACCTACTTCCATTTCCTGATCCACTAATGCCCACTCTTCCCATCACACCCAAGTTGGTCCCATAGCATATGGGAAGTCAGAGACTCTGCTCTATTCCATGAACACACCAAGAATACTGGATAAAACCTAGAGGCAATTTTAGATGGTACAGCAGACACTGAATTAATGCATTTAAGAGTACCTGAAACACTAGTGATTTCTCTACCCAGTACATTGTGCTCTTTTTTCCATATGGGATGCAAGATGCATTTTGGGCAGGGATGCCAGAAGAAAGTTCCCCCATGATTCAAGCTGAACTCACTGTATCTTAAAAAGGAAAAAAATCCTATAAGTCATTTACCTTTTTATACTTTTTTTTTCCCTTTTTTTTTTTTTAATCACAAAGGGAAGGAAACCTAGAGAACAAAGGTTTTCCCCCCAGAATTTGTCCCCCACAATCTTAACCCAGGCCCCATCCTTTAAATAGGATCCACCATACAGGACAAATACCACAAGGCCTGTGCCCCTCACAGACCACAAATTATGCAGGATTCACAAGCTCACACCTGTTATGAAGGAGATCAATTTAACAGTTGGGTTTTTCCCCCTCCATTTTTGTAAGACAGCTTGAAGTTTTACACAATCCACCAAACCAGGATTCTAGCTTCCTGGGTGATCTCAGTGGGAGCCGGTGGGCGCTGAGCACTCTTGAAAGACTGGCCTTTTCAAATGGGGTCCAAATGGGAACAGAATTCCTGAAGCCTGGCCCTGGGATGTACTTTATGGCAGAGGGCTAAGGAGCAGTGCATCAGCCCCAGGGCTAGCTTTGCAGCTGGAAGTTCTAAGAAACGGAGCCATTTCAAAAAACATTTTCCAGAAACTGACAAGCCCCCCCCCCCCGAGAAACCCCAGTCTGTTGAACCCTATGAAGGGTCTGCTCCATCCAACCCCTGCAGAGGAGGCTCCATCTGAACAGTAAGCTAAAAATCCCTAATAGTGAAAGGGCACAGCTAGAAAGTGCCTATGTCCGTGATTTAAAAAAGCCTCATGAATGGCTTGGTTAAAGAGACAGCTAGTGTGCCACAAAAGCTGCGGGTTAAGCAAAGACCAAACCCCTGCTGGGAGTCTCAGTGTTACATATGTAAAAAGGGAATAAAAGTTTTGCACCCAAAACCAGATGAGGCTGGTACTGGCTGACAGCCCTGCACTGAGATACAGTCTCCCTGGCCTGGGACAGTGCAGTTCCAGGTTAAACAGAACGTTAAAAAGCCAGGCAGAGTTCAATGCAGGGGAGAGGATGTTTCCCAGAAGCGTGTGAAGACAGTTTACTGGAAATTTGGAAAATTATAACCTGAGCCACAAGGGAAAACCTCCAGCTTCTTGGAGAGATTAGTAAATGAAACAAAAAAGCTTGGCCCAAACTAGCTAGGGCTCCCCTGCTTCCAAAGCAGCTCTGGGCCCAAGTTCCGGGAGAGAACAGCAGCAAAGCAGCCATAGGGATCCCTCCGCGAGAGACCCCTAGTGGTGCCACACAGATGCAGGATGGACTTTTCTAGCCAGCAGAAACCCAACTGCTCTAACAACGCTGCCTGGAGAACAGGAGACACCGGTAAGCTGATCCTAGAGTCCCTCTCTCAGCTAATCTGGATCTTGGTGCTTTTGCTTGACATCAGCCATCTGCACTGGGTCAGATTCTCCTCTGGGTAAAACTTGTGTCAGTCTGGATTGACTTCAGCAATTTCCCCCAGATTGACGCCAGAGTAAGAGCAGAATCCAGCCCAAGCGTTGCAGAGGACTTGTGCGACCTGTCTCCAGCAGCTGCCTCAGATCCTAGGAGATGTCTGCACTGCATCTTTGGCGCACATCCTCTGCATTAGAACTACAGTGTTAGCCAGCAGGTGGGGGGCAGGAGGGGATGTTGAACGGTCAGATTCCAAGAGACCTGAGCAAATGCAAGGAGGATTCTGCATTAGGCAGAAATGACAACTAGATCTCTTTCCAGCCACTGCCACCTTCAGGGGGCTCCCGTTCCAAATACAGCCTCCAGACCTCAAGCCAGCTACACATACTTGACTGCTTGTCTCTATGGGCAACTGAGCAGGCAGAAATACACAGGCAGCAACTCTGGCCCCAGATGGCTGGGGGAGATACAGACAGATTCCCAACCCCCACAGGAATGTCAGCCCAAGTGGGGGTCCCAGCCCCTTGTGCAGTGAAAACTCAAGTCACACACTGGCCTGACTGGTCCTGTCACATTTGACCCCAGCCCCCTAGAAAGGACTATTTCAAAACAATTCACTTTTTTGCTGTATTTTTTTCTTTGTAACAATAGGAAGAATCTCGTTCCATAATGCGATTGAAATACACTTCGAAGTACCCCCAATCACAATTCTGTTTCACCACCCTCGTGGGCACAGCGCCTTCCCCCCTCCCCAATCTCACCTCTGCTGTCAGGCTTCCCCCCACAGGAGACTGGAGCGAGATCCCTGATGGCACCTTGCTGCTGCTCCCACAGCGATGCCAGGTCCTGGCCGCTCTAGGCTGCAGACCCATCCGCATTTCAGCAGCCCCTTTGCATAGCAGCCAGCCAGACTCCAGTCACCCCCCTCACTACTGGCACATGGCAGACTGAGCCGGTCACAGCAGTGGGGACTTTTCAATGGAACCAGCACCATCTGGTAGGGAACTGCCCTTGCCTCCCAGGGATACTGAGGTGCAGAGGGATCCTCCCCTCCACAGGAAGGAGGAACAGAGCCAATACCAACCGGTGGGTAAAGCCCTTTGCAAGGGGGAGGTGGTGGTCGGCACCAACCTTATTTCACTAACGAGGAAACTGAAGTGACTCAGCCCAGGTAATGCCCCACGCTGGGATTCCCTGGCTCCATCACCACCAGACCATGCTGCTTCCATTCATGGCCCTCTTCTTACAGGTCAGCTCCTGACCACCTTCTCTACACCACTCAGCGTTCAAACGAGCTGAGGACAAGCCATACAAGCCCTTCACACAAGCTCCCTCCCCCAGCCCCCTGCAGCAGCCCGAGGGCACTTTACACCACCTGCCAGCTTCACAAAATTAAAGTGAACAAAATACTACGAACAGATATAACTTACTGTTTAAATTATTTTAAAAATGTCTTTAAGAGATTCTGCGACACGTTTTAGGTACCCCCGCATCCCCGCCCCCACCGCACAACACCCAGAGGGGGCAGGCCCCTGCAGCCCCATGGGATTCTGATGGGGAGAGCAAGGAGAAGGAAGGACATTTCTTATCCTTTCACAGCTTGGAGGACTCCGCACTCTAAGACCAATAATAAAAATAAAATAATAATAATAATAATAAAATAGTTTTGTGAGGCAGTGGGGTCAGACCACCCTGCCCCTCCCCTGCAGGGGGCGGCCCAGATTCCAGGCATGTCTATACAAACTCAGTAGTAAAAAGGACTTTACTTGGGCAGAGGAGGGAGGGGGGGAGGGGGTTCTGAGGGTAGTGGGGGCGGTCGGGGCTTGTCCGTGTTGGCAGCTCTGGAGCTCCCAGGGGCCCTTGGATTCAAGTACTCGCCATACGAGTGAGCAAAGTCGAAAGCCGGGGGCTGGGTGGGCTGCATACCCTGGGCACTCAGCAGCGAGTGCAGCATGTTGACTGTATCCTGGTAGTCAATGGCCTGGTTTGTGTTGTGCCCATTAGCCCCGGTGGGGCCTTTGTCCGATTTCCCATGGGCCCCCCTGGCTTTGCCGGCCTGGGGGAAGGGGAGGCCAGCTGCATCCAAGCTGTGCCCAGGAAGCTGGGTAGCCCCGGGGAGGTGGGCAAAGGAAAATTGCATGCCAGCAGCTTTGGAGCTCTTACTGATTTTCGGCTGGTGCTCATGTGCAGCAGCCGACGCCTCTTCCAGGAGAGGCCTCTTCCGAGAGGACCCAGACAAGCTGAAGCTTTTATGGGCCAGGGTGCTCTGCTGGCTGCTGTGTTTAGAGTCTCCTGGTCGCTTGCCCCCAGCGCCACTCGCCCCAGCTGCGGGCTGCCCATGCAAGTGTTTGTGTGAGTGATGATTGTGATGGTGGTGGTTGGACAAGTGGGCCTTGTGTTTCTCCTTGTGCTCCCGGCTCTTCCCGCTGCTCTCGTCTGAGGAGCTGTGCCGATCCGAGGCAGTCGGCACCTTGATGCGCATTTTGATCTCCTCTGGTTTGGAGGAGAGTTGTCTGTCCCCTCCTCCCCCTGCCACAGGGATCCTCAGCTTCAGGGCGGAGGCCTTGTCGCTCTTTTCCAAAGGAGGGCGCTCTGCGCTTTCGGAGCTGCCGGTGGGAATCTTCAGGACGACTGGGGAGGGGTTGTTCTCCTGCTGGACTTCCCTCTCCCTCTGCTGCTGGACCAGGAGATTCTGTGCAGCATAGGCGTACTGAGACCGCACATTGGCCTCCATGTTCTCCAGCTGCCGCTTCTGTGCAGCCAGCTCTTCAGCATGCTTGGCGCGGTACTCTTTCAGCGACACCTTTGCCGACGGTGCGCTCTTGCTGCTCTGCTTCTGGTAAGCCACGCCATCCTGCTCAATGGCTGCTGAGCTTTCGTTAGTCCTGTGAAGCTGGCCAGCCTCTAGCTTGTGTGAAGGATAGTGGGACATCCAGTCCTCTGACTGAAACATATCCATACTGCTCAGGTCACTGGGAGAGTCCTCTGCATCTGGGAGGGGAGGCCCGGCTCCTGCAGTCGAGGAAGTTGACATACTCATTAAGCCTGCAATGTTCATGTCGGAATTGTTCCTGGAAATCATGCTGAGAATAGTTTGCTCCGAGAGGCACTCGTCTTCTCCTTGGTCATCTGCTTTGGATTTCTTGGCTGCTTGGGAGGCCTGAAATAAAGCAGCAAGAAAGGGCATTTGTACCTCGGTGGCTTTATGTCACCAACACAGGCCTGTTACCCACTCAGGGAGAGAAAGGGAGCAACTGCCACAGTGCAGAGTTAGCAGCAAAACTGAGGTGCTCACGATCACGCAGCTTCCCTCATACTGGGGCTATCACACTAGATGGTCCTGCAACAAGTTGTACATCTCTCACCTGCTCCAGCACCAGCCTGGGGGAGAAAACTGTTTGCAAAACACATTTTTGCCCCAGAAGAGACCACACATTTACAAACAGAGACAGCAGCAAAGCACAGCCTGCCCCGGGGTGAGGGGCAATCTCAACTAGCACCTGGCTAGGTGTTAGGGCTTTGGGCAGGTCACACCTCTTGTTTCAGGCAGGGCAAATTCAAGGTGGTTGATGCCAATTTTAAAAAGGGCTCCAGAGGAGACCCCAGCAATTACAGGCCGGGAAGCCTGACTTCAGTACCGGGTAAACTGGTTGAAAGGTTGTTGTTGAAGAGTCAACATGGTTTTTGTAAAGGGAAATCATGCCTCACCAATCTACTAGAATTCTTTGAGGGGGTCAACAAGCACGTGGACAAAGGGGATCCAGTGGATATAGTGTATTTAGATTTTCAGAAAGCCTTTGACAAGGTCCCTCACCAAAGATTATTAAGTAAAGTAAACAGTCATGGGGTAAGAGGGAAGGGTCTCTCAGGGATCGGTAACTGGTTAAAAGATAGGAAACAAAGGGTAGGAATAAATGGTCAGTTTTCAGAATGGAGAGAGGTAAACAGTGGTGTCCCGCAGGGGTCTGTACTGGGCCCAGTCCTATTTAACATTCATAATTGATCTGGAAAAAGGGGTAAACAGTGAGGTGGCAACATTTGCAGATAACAAAACTACTCAAGATAGTTAAGTCCCAGGCAGACTGTGAAGAGCTACAAAAGGATCTCTCAAAACTGGGTAACAAAATGGCAGATGAAATTCAGTGTAGATAAATTCAAAGTAATGCACATTG
Organism: Platysternon megacephalum; assembly: GCA_003942145.1. NCBI lineage: Eukaryota > Metazoa > Chordata > Testudines > Platysternidae > Platysternon > Platysternon megacephalum. Next base: position 1,260,332 of record QXTE01000170.1, read on the forward strand.
GAAAACATAATCCCAACTATACATATAAAATGATGGGGTCTAAATTAGCTGTTACCACTCAAGATCTTGGCGCCATTGTGGATAGTTCCCTGAAAACATCCACTCAAAGTGCAGCAGCAGTCAAAAAATCTAACGATGTTGGGAATCATTAAGAAAGGGATAGATAATAAAAGACAGAAAATATATTGCCTCTATATAAATCCATGGTACGCCCACACCTTGAATACTGTGTGCAGATGTGATCGCCCCATCTCAAAAAAGATATATTGGAATTGGAAAAGGTCCAGAAAAGGGCAACAAAAGTGATTAGGGGTATGAATAGGGCTGCCATATGAGGAGAGATTAATAAGACTGGGACTTTTCAGCTTGGAAAAAAGACGACCAAGGGGGGATATGATAGAGATCTATAAAATCATGACTGGTGTGGAGAAAGTAAATAAGGAAGTGTTATTTACTCCTTCTCATAACACATGAGCTAGGGGTCACCAAATGACATTAATAGGCAGCAGGTTTAAAACAAACAAAAGGAAGTATTTTTTCACACACCGCATAGTCAACCTGTGGAACTCCTTTCCAGAGGATGTTGTGAAGGCCAAGACTATAACAGGGTTCTAAAAAGAACTAGAGAAGTTCATGGAGGATAGGTCCATCAATGGCTATTAGCCAGGATGGGCAGGGAAGGTGTCCCTAGCCTCTGTTTGCCAGAAGCTGGGAATGGGCGACAGGGGATGGACCACTTGGTGATTACCTGTTCTGTTCACTCCCTCTGGGGCACCTGGCATTGGCCACTGTCAGCAGACAGGATACTGGGCTAGATGGACCTTTGGTCTGATCCAGTATGGCCGTTCTTATGTTTGTGTAGCCCTTATGGCTTCAAACATACATTAAAGTAAAGATTAGAGGCCACAGAAAGTGGCAGCCCAGCCCCCCACACTCGCTCACGGATGGGGAGGTATTACATAAGCCTCCATAAGGAACGGGTTTGTCAAGCCCTGGCTAGAAAAAAAAAAAGCTAGCTCATCAATGAGTTTATTCAAGACTAATGAAAATAGAAATGTATGGTCTGTTAAACCTTAATCTTGAAGTGCCCCTCCCCTGAGCACTGTCAGAACTAGAGACAACACAGCTCAGAAGCCAGACAGGAGACTGAGCAGTGGACAGCAGCCCCAAAGAGGAAATTCTTACCCGCCAGTTGCGGATGCGTTTGAGCCGGTTGGGAGTTTTCTCAAGAATCTGCAGGAATTCATGAGTCAGCTCTGCAAAGGGGACACACAAAACACAGACAAGAGGGTCAGAGGGAGGATGTAGAGCAGCCACAAGCCAGCAGCCCGCTGCTCACTGATGGGTGGAGCTATTCATGATGAGATGGAGCTATTTCAGGAAGGGAAATACGGTGAAGTAGTAGCGCTGACTATTTAAACTCATCCCACTTCATGACTTCTACTGTCTCTATTGCACCACAGAAGCTGCCACACTGAAAACCTTGGCAAGATCAGAAGCCCTTGAAGTCCATGAATTGGTCAGTGGCTGTGTCTGAATGGCAGACCCAGGAACAGATGCCAAGATAATAAGAGTGCCTTTTGGGGGGGACCTTGCTCCAAAACTTACCGTCTAAGAGCTCCAGAGTTACAGTGCCATCAACGTATTCCCACCAGTGCTTCCCGTCCGTGGAGACTGGGATCTCCCAGTTGGACCACTTACAAGCCAGGTGGATACAGACGCAGGCCACAACGGGAGGGGTGTACTGCAGGCTGAAGGTGGTCAGGTGCAGGCTGACGTCACCAGCAGGGAGAGAGAAACAGAAAGCCATGAACTCCCAAGCCTGAATCTCAGCACACACAATCCCCCGCTGAACAGACACTGCGGAAGTGGTGGGCATGGTGGGAACGTTCCGGAAGGGAAAAGGGCAATTCCTCCCCCAATACATCCCTTGTTGTCAAGGCGTCTCTATGCACTGCCAAGTCACTGGTTACTTCCCTGTGCTGCTCAAACCAATTCATTTCCAGGCTTCTCCACAAGCTCCTCCCAACTCTGGGCTCTGGGGCCCATTGCCTATTGCAGGGGGGAAAGAAGTTAAGTTATGCTGGACTTCTGCTGAAGTCCCCTGAGGCCCAACATCAGAACCCAAGAGAAGCAGTGGGCAGCTGGGTTCTTGGTAGAGCCTAGGCTCAGAAGTGGGCTCTGCTCAACCCGAGGAGAGATTCAGACAGCTCCATTCCTTCTGCTGAAGCAAATTCACATGGCTGGAAAATGCTGATTCCCAAGCCAAGCAAAACTCCTGTGAAGTCAACATGATCGGTAATGACACATGCACCCAACAACCAACAGTTCAAACAACGAAGCCCACAGAGACTTCCACTCCTGCCTCCTACTCTCAAACCTTGGCTTCCTCAAACCACACAACTTCTGAATGTCAATGGAGCTGGGGGATTAACAACTGCCAACTCAGAGAGACACTGCAGGACAGGACTGGGCCTCAACCCCCCGACATGGCAAACAAAGCCTCAAATCCACTTCATAGGACAATTTATTATGGAGGTGCCACTCACGACTTCACAGTTAAGGTTGAGCTCCATTTCACAGGGATTCAACCTCTGCTTTGTATGAAAAATACATTGTATTCGCCACAACTTTACAGCACCCACTCTTAGAATACAAGATTAGTTTCCTGAGAATTTCCTAGATTAATCTAATTGTAGTTAAAAATATATTAAAAACTGAGTCCTGTAGGAGATTTAGTATATGTTGGTCTTCTTTGTTCTGAATGATTTTCTCAGAACGATAGGTTTCAGAGTAGCAGCCGTGTTAGTCTGTATCCGCAAAAAGAACAGGAGTACTTGTNTGATTAGGGGTATGAATAGGGCTGCCATATGAGGAGAGATTAATAAGACTGGGACTTTTCAGCTTGGAAAAAAGACGACCAAGGGGGGATATGA
>QXTE01000170.1:1264921-1284108 GCA_003942145.1 Platysternon megacephalum
AACTTTTGTAGTGCTAATCAAGATAGCCCATTTCAGACAGTTTGACAAGAAGGTGTGAGGATAGATTCAGCTATTTCCCCATGTTAAGTATCCTCACACCTTCTTGTCAAACTGTCTGAAATGGGCTATCTTGATTATCACTACAAAAGTTCTCTCTTAATTAATTAGCCTCTTAGAGTTGGTAGGGCAACTCCCACCTTTTCATGTTGTCTGTATGTGTGTGTATATATCTTTACTATCTGTTCCATTCTATGCATCCGATGAAGTGGGCTGTAGCCCACAAAAGCTTATGCTCAAATAAATGTGTTAGTCTCTAAGGTGCCACAAGTACTCCCGTTCTTCTCAGAATGGACTCTCCAAACCTTTGTTTTACTTACAAATAAATCTAGCGCATGGCCTACGGTTGTACAAATGTCAGTCGTAAAGTAAGCTAAGTCATTAACAATCGCTGTAACTAACTGTTATGATTATTGTATAGGCCCCAAACAGGTTCAGGTAACTTGTGACAGATAACTCAGCCAATCACTATACTTCTACAGCCAATTGCCATGCCATAAATCCACTGGTTGATGCCTCAGTGGTCTATAAGGGAGCCTGGTCTCATGTCAAGAGTTTTCACTGGTCTATTACTTGGCCCAACTGTCACTGTTGCCTTGGGCATCAAGAAAACAGTGTCTAGGAAACTTGGAAAGCACCGACACTGGGACTCACGGACAGGGGTCTGCCACCCACGCCCCTCTCCTTTCACAGAAACTGGGCTCACCACACACAAGCCATTAAGTCAATTGCAAATTAAGAGCCAGATCTGCCAGTATACTAGGGTTGCTATGTGCTGCTCTGGTGATGCAAAGCTGCTGTAATCAGTTTAACTAGCCAGTGGGCTCTGGCTACTGTGCAGTGCTCTGGTGTATCAGTGAACCTGCCCTTAAGAGTTCACATTTTAAAGAATGATTTATGGTTGATAGTACATAACCACAAATCACTGGAACTACCACACTGTAGCATTTCCTTTGTGTTTCTTGTTCTGGAAGTTCATGTCTGAAATGTGTCATTTAAAAAAAAAGTTCCCAGACAAAAAGCTACATTAAGATGGAGTGAAGGTTGAGAGCATGCATCAGTAACATCAGGATTAAAAAACAGTTCAGCAGAGATCCTTGGAGCAATCTGCAGAGGTGGGAGAGAATTACTTCCATTTACTAGAATGGCAGGACAGAGTGGGACTTGCCCAAGATGTGTGTATGTCTCACACACACACACACAAAATCAGTGGCAGAGCGGGGAATAGAAGCAGATTTTCCAACTGAGGCCTTATCTACACTAGAAACGGACTACTGGTATAGCCAGACCACAAGTCACCCTAATAGAGATGCAGCTTGTACAGTTCCCCAAATAAGCTATGCCAGCAAAGCTGTGTCACTTAGAGATGTGGTCCCCGCACCTCCAACTAACAGAGCTATGCAGGCAAGACTTTTGTATACGAAGCCTAAGCCCGAGTTCACCTGCTGAACCAGTACTTTCTGATGCAGAGAGCTGCATACCTAAGGGCATGTCTCTGCCTTTTACGTTTTTCACTATATTGCTCTGCTTTTCTCCACATCTCCTCCAGAATGAAACCTAGGTGTCTCCAGTACACATGGTTGAAGCTAAACAACCTTTCACTGAACCGGATTCCATGCGTTTGCATGAAGTAATGGCTGCAAGAATTTCCATTTTTTTACTCCTTTTTTTAAGAGCTTCCAATTTGGGCCTCTTATTGGTACTGGAGTTAATTTTTCAATTCTTATTTGAAAATCTGAAGTCACCTCAAGATCTTAAGAGAAAGAAGCCAAACTGCCTTAGTTCTTTTCTAAGTCCATCTCTTCAGGAGTAAACATCTAGCATTAGACCACTGCATAGCACGCTGCCAAATCTCTCACTGCTTCCTCGCACTCCCCCATCTATCCGTATCCACCTGCTGTCTTGTCAACTGCAAGGCTCTCTGGGGCAGGAGGCATCGTTTGGTTCTGTTTGGACAGTGCCCAGCACCATGGGTTCCTGGTCCATGACAGGACTCCCAGGCACTTCAGTAATGCAAATCAGCACTTACAGTCACTTCTTCAAATACTCCCTTTAAAATCAATTTCTTCTTCTTCTTCTTCTTCTAACTGCCCAAACAGAAGTCTGCTCTGTCCAGGAGCTGCCCCCTCATCTGCTGTATACTGCTCCATGGGACAGGGACCCTTTCTTCTGTTGTACAGCACTAAGCAATACCCTCCCAAACTCACTAGATAATCCTCCAATGAGTCCAAATGGCATTTTCCCCCCGTCCCCCACCTCCAGATAAAACCCTCTGCTAGAAACATAGGAATCAATTCAAAGTAACAACCTGTTGGTCGCCATGAAGTAGGAAGTTTGTGCCAAATCCTTGCTGGCTGGAAGGGGAAAGGAAAAAACAAGAGTTAGCTTGAACGCTTTGGCAGAGACTTCCAGGGTACTAGTCTGTTAGAAGTACAGGCTTCTACAGGGAGTGGCCACAGAAAGCACAGAACTGGATATGAAAGATCCCGCTGGTTTGATTTGTTTCAAGTTCTGCCCCACAGCAACAGAAAACTTGCATTTACCAAAACCACTGTGTTGTGCTTTACAGCAACTCAAAGTTATACCCATTCCCGCACCCATTTCAGCAATTTGCCACTGCAGCATCTTTACTTTGACGTTAGATACCCCACCACGAAACACTCTGTGGGGTATGTGTCTGGGTAATTCACAGGGACCACTGTTAATGAATGCTCCCACCTCCTGCTTATACAGCCCTTTTCAACAAAAGCATCCCATGTTATTTAAACTCTGAGCTCTCTAGAGGAACCACTTCACCCAGCACGGAAATACAGCCACCTCTGTGAGGGAAGGTAGCAAGCATTCAACAGCACACTTTAGGTCTCTTACCTCGCACTAGCTGCGTGCACTTCACCACGTGCGTATGGGGGTGATCAATAGTAATCTCGAACCCTGAAAGAATGGCAGAGACACGTGGCCATTAGGTAACAGACATGGCACCCTCATGGTTTCACATATCGCACATGCCTCCTGCTCCTGGGGAGGCAAGTCAGCTTCCCCTCTGCACTAAAAGCTCACACTTTCTGCTCAAAGGCAAGCAGGGATAAAGTTGTCCAGTCACAAAACTGGAAGGTCACTGGTTTCCAAGCAGCTAAATAGCTTATTGCTGAAGAGACGTCACTGGAAACAAAACACCTATTAGGGATTTTAACTAGGACAAAGCCTCTTGCAGCAGCTGGAAGGAAGAAAACTAGCATTTGCTCAAAGGAATTTGTGTCACCCAAAAAGCCACAAGGAAGCAGGTGTCTTCCATTCGAGGGAGCCTGTAGCATGAATGTCAGATGAGGTTAATCCTTGCTTCAGTTTTCCATTTAGTTTTGCAAGTTGTTTTTAAAATGAAAGCCCACATGCTGAGCATCCGCTTGTGTCCGTTTACTTCTCTGGCAGAACTGGGATTCTAGAAGAGCAACTGGGAGGACTGAGCACAGGACATTCTACACTTCAAATGCTGACTCCAGAGCAACCTTGCTGTGTAACTGTGGGCAATCCACTTAACATCTCTGGCCCTCGCTTCTGCACTCCAAGACAGGGATGCTTACCCACTTCACAGGGCAGTTAGGAGTAGTGAAGTTTTGTCAAGTATTATAAAGATGTAAAGTGCTATTAAGACTAGTGAGAAGTGTTTGAATAAGAACATAAGAATGGCCAGACTGGGTCAGACCAAAGGTCCATCTAGCCCAGTATTCTGTCTTCCAACAGTGGCCAATCCCAGGGGCCCCAGAAGGAACGAACAGAGCAGGGAATCACCAAGTGATCCATCCCCTGTAGCCCATTCCCAACTTCTGGCAAACAGAGGCTAGGGACACCATCCCTGCCCAGCCTGGCTAATAGCCATTGATGGACCTATCCTCCATGAACTTATCTAGTTCTTTTTTGAACCCGGTTATAGTCTTGGCCATCACAACATCCTCTGGAAAGGAGTTCCACAGGTTGACTGTGCGTTGTGTGAAAAAATACTTCCTTTTGTTTGTTTTAAACCTACTGCCTATTAATTTCCTTTGATGCCCCCTAGTTCTTGTGTTACGAGAAGGAGTAAATAACACTTCCTTATTGACTTTCTCCACACGTGTCATTTTATATACCTCTATCATATCCCCCCTTAGTCATCTCCTGACTTAGTCGTTTCCTGAATGAATCAGTAAAGATCGTTTAAAAAAAATAGAAGATTCTCTTGGCTTTTTCTTAGTCATGGTTACTATAAACAGAAGCCTCTACCACTCAGGTGTCTAGTAGAGCCATAGAAAAGGCCAAATCTTAAAGGTAGCGGGCTACATTAAAAAAAACAACCTCCAAAGAAAACTGATGCTACAATAGCCCATCTGAACGTGAGCAGCAAGCAACCTGATCAAAACATGAACATTCATTCTAGGCTCCCTTCGCTACCCAGAGCAGATTGTCTCCTATTCCAGCCACTGGATTAGAGTACTGCAGTCTTACAATTTATAGCACTTGTACCCAGAGTAACTGGCATCCAAGCAGAACAAAACCTGTTGGGGATAGAAACAAGCCAAACTCTGCATGTTTAAGCTGTTAACAACTCAAAAGAAAGAAAGTGAAACCTGAAAACACATGTATTAGAAGCAAGTCATGAACTGGTGGTGTGAAAAAAGTTTGTTGCCTGGACTCTTGCTCTCTCATTGGTCAGCTGTGCATCTGCCCTCCAGCTGTGGAGAAGACTGTAGGGTTAGACTCTCCGCTCTGCGGAACCCTCCTGGGTCTGGGATTCGAGTGGAAGCCCGTCCGCTTTGAAAAACTTACCCAGGGTCTGCAGTATAATGCTCTCTAGAATGACCAGGTCTTGAGCTTGCTGCAGGTAAGCCTGGGGTTGAGAGGACAGGCAGGTTACTCACGATGAGGCACTCTGTATAAAGCCTGCACATTTCTAACTCTCTCTCTCAGGGAGGCCAAAAAAAAAAATAAAAAATAAAAATCAAGAGGGAATCTTTATCCCACTCAGTACTAGAGGGAACTGGCACAGATTCCCTCCCAGAAGAGAGAAAGCAGAGTGCTGGATGGATACACTCCCCTGCTAGTGTTCATTGGACATGGGTTGCTGCGGCTGGAGCTACACGCTTTAGTCTCTCTCTCTCCATAAGAGTTTTAAACACGAAGGGACATGTCAACGTGAGCAGTGTGGGTTAAAATTTAACCTTTTCATCAATTTTTTTCTACAAGCTTTGGCTCCTGGATAAAGCTTCCCCCTTTCAACAGGGTTGGACACACAGTTCCAGTTATGAAGGGCTGTCATGAGAGATGGGGAAAATGGAAACATTTTTAACAATCCCACCATTAGGTGGGCGGAGAGGTCTGAACTGCACACACCATTTTCTGCTTTGCTACAAGTGCTATTTAACCCTGGCAGACATGTCCAGTCCCTACTCAGAAGCCTCTAATACAGACACGATTACATGGCACATCTGATTCTTTCGTTCACACCCACATAGCGGAGGGAAACAGGAGAGATCACAGAGCAGGAGAGACAAGTCATCTGCTCTGAAGAAGCCTGAAAACCGTGCTGTACAATAGTGGTTGATTTGAAAGCTACATTCTGCAATGTAACCACTCATTTACAGAACAGATGGTTATGTACTGGAGTTAATGAGATGCTTTAGCCCCACAAGTTACTTATGTTACCAGGATTCTACATTTCAGGATGCAGTACCCTTTGAGGATGTTCTCATCCCTCCCTCTGGAGCATGGAAATCATTCTGCTGGTGTCTGGCCACTTACCTCACTTCTAGTGTCTGGAAGGGTGTCCTGAGGATGCAGGCATGCATGCGCTACCTTGATTACATGCTCCAGCTTCCGAGGCTGTTCCTCCACCTTGGCTGCCAAGAACAGGGCTGCTGGTGCCACAGACTTCATGGAGGGAGAAAATCAAAAATGGTCTCCTGGTTCAAGTATTCACAAGCCTGTAATGTTAGCGTCCTGATGGGGTCTGCTGCTATGAGACGGAGCAATCTTAGAGCTCCAAAACCATTGTATTTACTGATTTCCTCCAGGCCTCAAATACAGAGATACGGTGGAGATACAGATTTGAGGGGATACTCTTCCTGTACCCCATTTAGCTGTCTGTAGTAGGAAAACCTTTATTTTGTTTTTGTTTTTTAAAGCATCAGTACAAGTTCAGGATTAAAGCTACAAAAAGTCAATTTCTAAGACTGACTAGAGAGAAAACATTGGCATAACAAGAAAGATCTGGTAAAGATCCAAAGAATGTCAGCTGTGACAAAAGTATAACTACTGTACTGTCAATTACATTACAGCTTTTGCCCAAAGAGATCAGCCAAAGCTCACAACCTCCCCTCCCAGGTAGGTCAGTGTTAGGTCTATTTGGCAGATCAGTAAATGGAGGTACAAAGAAGTGCCCGGGGAGTGTGGACAGTGAACATCGGGTCATGGTGCTCAGACAAGGGAAGGCGACACTTACATTGCGGTGAAACTGGGTGAAGGCCTGGACCATGTAGAACCGGTGCATGTACACGATGGCGGTGTTGATGGTCAGCTGGGAGCTGCAGGCGGAAGGTTAAGGAAAAGCCGCCCTGACGCTGGGCACGGGAGCGCCGGGCCGGGCCGGGCCAGGACGTGGCGAGGGGTCTCGCGGGGCAGGTTCAGTCGGACACACATGGCCTGACTCGTGCGGCCTGTCCCCGCCTGGGCGGGAAGGAGCTCGAGTATAACGACCGGGGAGGGACCCGCGTGTTCCCGGGCATCAAGGGGCCACCGGGACTCGCCCCAGAAACCCCGCGTGGGGCCAGGCAGCGCCTTGCTGCTGCGGCCGGGCCGGGCCCCCCCAAACACCCGCGCCCCGCCGCCCGCGCCCGGCCCCGCTACTCGAGCCCCAGGCCTCGCGGCCTAGCCCGGCCCGGCGCGGATACACGTTGAGGCGCTGGCCCATGTCCTGGAGCAGGTTGGCCGCCTGCTGCCGGTTCGAGAGCTCCTTGTCCGGGTCGAGCCCGGCGCGCCGGGACGGGCTCCGCTCCAGCTGCTCCCGGCTGAAGTACCAGCGCTTCCCCGCGCCGCCGGCCCCTCCGCTCGCCGAGGCCTCCATGGCGATCCGCGGGCGCGCGCACGCCCCGCCGGGCGCGCACGCGCAACGTCGCGCGCGCATGCGCCCCTGAGCGCGGACGGGGCCCCGCGTGGCTCCGAGCGAGCGCCGGGGGCCCGAGCGGGGCTGCACTGCGCATGCGGCCGGCGCGTGCCCCGTTCAGGAGTACGAGCCGAGTCCGGCTTGTGCGCAGGCTGCTGCTAGGCCCATGCTTAGGCCCTCACTGCGCATGCGTACGATCTGGGGCGCCTAGGGAACAGAGCTGGGCATGCGCAGGAGCCAGGCCCTCAGGGAGGCCGGCACATAGCTGGGTGGGGATGCTGGCTTGACTTCTGACCCAGCCCCCGTGACCCCACCTGTGACCCCTATAGCCCCACTTGTATCCCCAGCCCCCCAGTGACCCTACCTGTGACCCCAGCCCCATGACCTGTGACCTCATGACCCCACCTGTAACCCCAGCCCCATGACCCCTATAGCCCCACTTGTATCCCCAGCCCTCCTGTGACCCTACCTGTGACCCCAGCCCCCATGACCTGTGACCCCATGACCCCACCTGTAACCCCCAGCCCCATGACCCCTATAGCCCCACTTGTGACCCCAGCCCCCATGACCCCTGTAGCCCCACTTGTATCCCCAGCCCCCCAGTGACCCTACCTGTGACCCCAGGCCACCCCATGGACAATCACAGCTGTCTTTAGCCCAGCCTGTCTGATTCCCACCAGCCAGAACCCAGCTTCCACCCCTTACTCATATACCAGTGGCTGGTTCTACGTTCACCATAAACCCTCAGGGGTGAGAGCTGCCCCTCTCAATGCACAGCAGTGTTCAGAGAAGCAAACAAGATAAAAGGGGTCCTAAGGAATGGGGCAGAAAATAACATGCCACCCTACACCTGGGGGGCCATTGCCTGGGATGTGTTTCTCCTATAGCTTGTTCTGACAGTGGGCAACGTAGGGGATTTAGAGAGAGGCAATGAGGTTGATTACAGACCCGGAGAAAACATACAGAAAGGGACTGAAAGGACTTGGACTGAGTGAAGAAAGAAGAGACATGACGGAAATGTGTCAAGTAAACATTGGAGAAGGAACTCGGGTGTGCCATCTCCTGTTACAGGGGAAAGGTGACAACCAAGGACATTTAAATCTGATGAGACATTGCTTTCTACAAAGCACAAGTAGTGGAACTCACTGCCACAGAATATAACTGAGGGCAAAAGCTCAGCAGGGTGAGCTAAAAGGATCAGCCATTTATATGGCCAATGAGAACATGCACAGACACAAGAGTAAAATCTGTATTTTACAAGAGACAGAAACGCCTCTGCTTATGGGGATGAACCCTCCACTCAGTGACAGGGGGAGGACGGCACTTTCCTTAGGGGAAGGTTATTCTACAACTGCTCACTTCAGGGTGTCTTGCCCTTCTGCCCCTGGGACTTGCCCCTGTTGGAGACAGGATGCTGGATTAGATGAACCACAACCCTGCTCAGCCATGGCAAGTCCTATGTTACCCATGTTAGTTTACACCAGGGGGCCAGCACGAAATAACAGGGGACAAGGAAGACTGCTGGGAAAGTTGGATTCTTCCTTGTATCATACGAGTCCTCTCGCATTCCCTTCTACTATTAAATGTTTGTATGATGGTTGTGCCCCAAAACCTCAGTGGGGGACAGGGCCCCCATTTCTGAGCACTGAATGCACATAGAAAAGAGACAGTCTGCACCCTGAAGTTCTTATAATCTAGACACCAAACATCTCCAAGTGCCTGAGAAATGCCGCAGATAGCAGGATGCCAGACGCTTTGTCCCACCCACCCCCACACCCACCCAGCAACACCAAAATACAGACACCCCAGGAGTAGGTTGGCAGCACCAGAGAGAGGGAATTCATTTGTGACCAAGGACTCCAGACTGTTATTTCTAAAGATCAGTGTTGCTGACTGGCTCATCCCAGAGATAATCTATCCTCAGCAGGCTGAAGGACAAAGTGACCCTATGCCTACAGAACTAAGGCTGCTGCAAGGTCCCTGAGAACTCTTTCATGGCTCCTAATGACACAGCGTTTTCATAGAACTGGATGGACACCAGGTTATTTCACTCGGAGCCACCAGGCAGCCGTCAGATTGGAATGACTCCTAGTCCCTACCAATCCGCACTGGATTAAAAGCAATGGGCTAGACGCGGCTCCGAATCCTATTTTCCACCCCGAGCTGGAGTGCAGGTACAATCGTGTTGCCAGGGCTTCCCCATTAGACAAACACCACGTGAGCAAAGCTCCCTGAGCTGGAGAGGGTTTTGGAGGGGCCAACCCTCCCCCATTTAACCCCTTCCTGGAGTTTGCTCTCAGTTACCCCCAAATTAATATAACAAAACAATACAAAGCCAACCCAGCCAGCAGGCTGTTGTCGCGACCCCCTCCCATTGCAGCCTCACAGTCGCCAGCCAGGCTGCCGGGCATCTCTATGGCAACGGAATCAACAGCTGCAGAGCCTGCCCGTGGCTGGAAAGCGCCTTCGGTGGCTGAGCGGGGAGGAAGTGGGCGGTTTAGGACATGGCTTTCTTCGGGTTAACATTCCTGGGGTACCAGGAGCCCTTCTGGGAGAGAAAGCTAGCGTTAGAAAAGCCTGACGCAACAGGTAAGAAGAGAGCCCAGCCGTCACGGTGATGGGTGCATTCGAAACAGACACGACTCGTTGCTGGGCCAAGCGCCTTGGAGAGCAGACTGTGGCTCTTTGTGGGGGCAACAGATCACGAGGCTTTTCCATGGGCGATGTTTGAAAAACTCTGACCCCTGGTCCCCTGGAGGAGTGTCCCAGTGGAGTGGGAGGGATACAACGTTCTGTCTCTGGCATGTGTCAGTTACTAAAAACCCTTCTCCAGTCACCCCACGGGGTGGTATTGGTATAATACAACCCCCCTAAACCACATCACTCGACAAAGCGTTCCAGCAGTCCCGCGAGCTCCCAGTCCCACGGATGGGGGCCGGAGAGTCTCTTCCAGCCCCTTTAAGTTGCCTCTGGCCTCATGTTCCAAGCACCACTGTTCCTCGCTGGCTCTTTGAGCCTGAATAAGCAGGGAGAACTAGAAGTCCTGGCACAGTCAGGGAATTATGATGTAATTGGAATAACAGAGACTTGGTGGGATAACTCACATGATTGGAGTACTGTCATGGATGGATATAAACTGTTCAGGAAAGACAGGCAGGGCAGAAAAGGTGGGGGAGTTGCTTTGTATGTAAGAGAGCAGTATGACTGCTCAGAGCTCCAGTACGAAACTGCAGAAAAACCTGAGTGTCTCTGGATTAAATTTAGAAGTATGAACAACAAGGGTAATGTCGTGGTGGGAGTCTGCTACAGACCCCCAGACCAGGGGGATGAGGTGGACGAGGCTTTCTTCCAGCAACTAACAGAAATTGCTAGATCACAGGCCCTGGTTCTCATGGGTGACTTTAATCACCCTGATATCTGCTGGGAGAGCAATACAGCAGCTCACAGACAATCCAGGAAGTTTCTGGAAAGTGTAGGGGACAACTTCCTGGTGCAAGTGCTGGAGGAACCAACTAGGGGAAAAGCTTTTCTTGACCTGCTGCTCACAAACAGGGAAGAAATAGTAGAGGAAGCAATAGTGGATGGGAACCTGGGAGGCAGTGACCATGAGATGGTCGAGTTCAGGATCCTGATACAAGGAAGAAAGGAGAGCAGTAGAACAGAGACCCTGGACTTTAGAAAAGCAGACTTTGACTCCCTCAGGGAACTGATGGGCAAGGTCCCCTGGGAGAATAACATGAGGGGGAAAGGAGTAGAGGAAAGCTGGCTGTATTTTAAAGAAACCTTATTGAGGTTGCAGGAACAAACCATCCCCATGTGTAGGAAGAAAAGTAAATATGGCAGGCGACCAGCTTGGCTTAACAGTGAAATCCTTGCTCGTCTTAAACACAAAAAAACAGCTTACAAGAAGTGGAAGATTGAACAAATAACCAGGGAGGAGTATAAAAGTATTGCTCAGGCATGCAGGTGTGAAATTAGGAAGGCCAAATCACACTTGGAGTTGCAGCTAGCCGGAGATGTTAGGAGTAACAAGAAGGGTTTCTTTAGGTATGTTAGCAACAAGAAGAAAGTCAAGGAAAGTGTGGGCCCCTTGCTGAATGAGGGAGGGAACCTAGTGACAGAGGATGTGGAGAAAGCTAGTGTACTAAATGCTTTTTTTGCCTCTGTCTTCACAGACAAGGTCAGCTCCCAGACAGCTGCACTCTGCAGCACGGTATGGGGAGGAGGTGACCAGCTCTCTGTGGAGAAAGTAGTAGTTCGGGACTATTTAGGAAAGCTGGACGAGCACAAGTCCATGGGGCCGGATGCGCTGCATCCGAGGGTGCTAAAGGAGTTGGCCGATGAGATTGCGGAGCCATTGGCCATTATCTTTGAAAAATCATGGCGATCGGGGGAGGTCCCGGACGACTGGAAAAAAGCTAATGTAGTGCCCATCTTTAAGAAAGGGAAGAAGGAAGATCCAGGGAACTACAGGCCAGTTAGTCTCACCTCAGTCCCTGGAAAAATCATGGAACAGGTCCTCAAGGAATCAATCCTGAACCACTTAAAGGAGGGGAAAGTGATCAGGAACAGTCAGCATGGATTCACCAAGGGCAAGTCATGCCTGACTAACCTAATTGCCTTCTATGATAAGATAACCGGCTCTGTGGATGAGGGGAAAGCAGTGGATGTGCTATTTCTGGACTTTAGCAAAGCTTTTGATACAGTCTCCCACAGTATTCTTGCCAGCAAGTTAAAGAAGTATGGGCTGGATGAATGGACGGTAAGGTGGATAGAAAACTGGCTAGATGGTCGGGCTCAACGGGTAGTGATCAATGGTTCCTTGTCTAGTTGGCAGCCGGTATCAAGTGGAGTGCCCCAAGGGTCGGTGCTGGGGCCGGTTTTATTCAATATCTTCATTAACGATCTGGAAGATGGTGTGGACTGCACCCTTAGCAAGTTTGCAGATGACACTAAACTGGGAGGAGTGGTTGATACGCTGGAGGGTAGGGATAGGATACAGAGGGACCTAGACAAATTAGAGGATTGGGCCAAAAGAAATATGATGAGGTTCAACAAGGACAAGTGCAGAGTCCTGCATTTAGGACGAAAGAATCCCATGCACTGCTATAGACTAGGGACCGAATGGCTGGGCAGCAGTTCTGCAGAAAAGGACCTAGGGGTTACGGTGGACGAAAAGCTGAATATGAGTCAACAGTGTGCCCTTGTTGCCAAGAAGGCTAATGGCATTTTGGGTTGTATAAGTAGGGGCATTTCCAGCAGATCGAGGGATGTGATCATTCCCCTCTACTCAGCACTGGTGAGGCCTCATTTGGAGTACTGTGTCCAGTTTTGGGCCCCACACTACAAGAAGGATGTGGATAAATTGGAGAGAGTCCAGCGGAGGGCAACAAAAATGATTAGGGGGCTGGAGCACATGACTTACGAGGAGAGGCTGAGGGAACTGGGATTGTTTAGTCTGCAGAAGAGAAGAATGAGGGGCGATTTGATAGCTGCTTTCAACTACCTGAAAGGGGGTTCCAAAGAGGATGGATCTAGACTGTTCTCAGTGATAGAAGATGACAGAACAAGGAGTAATGGTCTCAAGTTGCAGAGGGGGAGGTTTAGGTTGGACATTAGGAAAAACTTTTTCACTAGTAGGGTGGTGAAGAACTGGAATGGGTTACCTAGGGAGGTAGTGGAATCTCCTTCCTTAGAGGTTTTTAAGGTCAGGCTTGACAAAGCCCTGGCTGGGCTGATTTAGTTGGGTTTGGTCCTGCTTTGAGCAGGGGGTTGGACTAGATGACCTCCTGAGGTCCCTTCCAACCCTGAGATTCTATGATTCTATGTAGAAGGGCCGGGTTCAAACCCCCTCAGGGCAGCAGGGACTGAATCTCATCCACTGCTGATGGCTGGCTAACAGCCCGGGTGTGAAACGAGTTTAGCGGGTCTCAGTCCAGTTCTTGGAGGACAGGTGTCTACCTCAAAGCCCCCCACACTAGGCCCCGAGGCCCCTGCTGGTGCCATCTTCCTGGCTTGGTTTTAAGTTTCCTTCTTGTCCTTCCACTCAGGGCCCAAGCCGCTCAAAGGGGGATTCTTTCACCCAAAGCTGCCCCCCATCGGCCCAGGGCGCTTTGATGGCACAGTGCACCAAGGGAGCTACACCCGCTACCGAGAGGCTGTGAAGCAGAATCAGCTCCAGAGATGTAAGTGAACAGTGGGGTCTAGGCATGACAGAAGAGGGAATATGGAATCAGGACGCCTGGGTTCTAGGCCGGCCTCTGCCACAGCCTCCCTGTGTGACCTTGGGCAAGTCCTTTCCCCACGTTACACATGGGGAGAACGATACTAACCCCCCGCCCCACACACACACCAGCGGGAGACGTGGTTCGTTGGCCTTTGCAAAGCATTTGGAGCTGTGGGAGCTGCTGGGCAAAGAGGTTTTCGGCCCCAGCTCCTGCTGGGAAGGAGTGGTGTTCTGCTGTGCTCAGGGCAGGGTGCCCCAGCTGCCCCCTCCCCGCAGCAAGTGACAGCAACCCCAACAAGCTGGATGCCCTCCCTAACAGCCTGGACCCGCCCCTCTGTCTGATTCTAGCCCCCAACCAAGTCTTCAGGGTCCCAGTGACCTGTGCACAGGACTGCGGCTGGTGGCTGCCCAGGGATCCCATGGTCCGAGCAGAGGAGGCCACCCCCTGGATGACGGTGCCGAGGCATCCCCTGATAAGGAGCCCCATGACCAGGTGAGATTGTAGTGCCGGCAGCAGAGGGGACAGCACCCCATCACAGAGCTGCCAGCACATGGGGAAGGGGAGGGGCAGAGGGGAACCCCCCCCCCCCGCCATCCCAGGGACAGAGCATGTCTGACCCTGCTCCCACCAAGGCTGGTGGCACAGCATCTGCACCCAGTTTGCTTAGTGAGGCCCCTCTCCCAGCTGGCAACAGCCCCAGGATCCTCGGCAGGACCAGAGCTCACCTGTGGCAGGGGAATGCCTGAGAGCAGCCTCTCCACACAGCCATCGCAGGCCAGAGCAGGGGCCCAGCCAGCGCGGTATTCCGGCTCTGCCGGGGACCAGATCACCCTGCAGGGCGAGCGTAGGAGGGTTCCCGCAGCTCTCAGCTCCACCAGGCCGAGGCAGGGGGGTTATGGGGCATTTCTCACACCTCACTCCCTTGAAGACTCGGGTTTGGGTCACCTCTGGATTCTCAGGCCCCAGCTTTGCAGGGGTAAGGCTGGGGAGTCGGGCACCCCGGGAAAGCCCAACCTAAACAAACAAAGCCCCGAACAAATCCAGACGCAGGCAACTGACAACTCCACAATCAGCAAGAGGCCCCTGAAATACACCCCCCCCCCCCCCCCCCCCCCCCCCCCCCCCCCCCCCCCCCCCCCCCCCCCCCNTCACCCCTGGTTTGGAGACATCACCTGCCACCTCAGTCCCTCCCACGCTTTGCAGATGCCCGAAAAGCCACCCTGGACCCAGCTGAGCAGCAAGCGGGTTCGAGTCTCCCTGGCACTGCTCCTTGCACAGCCCATCGCCCCCGTGCAAAGCAGGCGTGAAACACCACAGGGGCGTCTCGCACCCACTTGGCACTGGGGCCAATGCCTGGGCAAGGTGGTGGAGCCCTGAGTGCAGCATCCAACTTACCAGAGCCCTGGCTCCAAGGGCACCCTGGGTCGTAACTCGCACCCAACACCCGGTGCCCATGGCAGCCGGTCCTGGCACGGGTCCCTGCCCGTTTTGTCCTGCCAGGCACCGCCTGGGCTGCCTGCGAGCCTGGCCGAGCCAGCAGCCACTGGGGGGCAGCAGGGCACCAGCGGCTCCGCTCCCCGCCCGGTGTCCCAGA
This sequence comes from Platysternon megacephalum, assembly GCA_003942145.1. Taxonomy (NCBI): domain Eukaryota; kingdom Metazoa; phylum Chordata; order Testudines; family Platysternidae; genus Platysternon; species Platysternon megacephalum. The sequence goes on from QXTE01000170.1 coordinate 1,279,929, forward strand.
GACGAGGCACCGGTGCCCAAGCCAGAGCGGGCAAAGTTCAAGGCTGGCGCGGGGCGCACGGGGTGGCTGCAGCCGCTGCCGCCCATGGGCCCCTGCAGCCAGGAGCTCCCTCTCTGCTCCCACGCGCCACACAAAGGGACCTGAATCGACTGGCCAGGGGGGAGCGGGGGGGGGGGGGCAGGCTGGCGGCATCGCTCCGTCGGGTCCCAGCTCCGCCGCTGGAGCACAGCCCAGGCAGCTGTTTATCTGCACGGGCGGGGATCACATGACACCCCCGGCCCTTAAAGCGGTAGAGCGGCTTTGCGGTCCGGTTGGGGGTGCCCCCTGCCCTGCCCCACCTCCCACAAAGTGGGCAGCGCCAGCCGCCGCTCTGCAGCCCCGTGGGGGAGGCCAGGCGCTGGGTCCCCCCAAGTCCCTTGCAGCCACATTCCCAGCAGCAGTTCCCCGGGGGGCTGGATGCACAGGGCTCTAGGGGGCGCTCTGGAAATGGGGCCCAAGCTCAGCACCCCAACAAAGGAAGCCCTGAATCAGCGGCTGCTAGCCGGACAGGGCGGCCCCCACCCCGAGCCCCTGCTGCTCCCTCTCCCTTCCCCGCCCTCCTTCGCAGGTTCTGGGCTCCAGGACCGAGCTCGGATGGGAGGAGGGTTTCTCCCCAGGCCCGGGCCACAGATGAAGAGGCCCTGATGCCGCAGCCCCCACCTGACCGCAGGGTCCTCAAAGCAGGCGCTGGAGCATGGCTGTGCACAGGCCCCACAGAGGGGACCCCCCTCCCCGCCCTGGGGGCTCCTGCGCTGGCCACAGCACTGGGACACACCCATCCCGTCGTAGCCTGGCGCTGCCTCCTCATGCACGGGAGCTGCCTGGGGTGGGCATCTGACGGCTCCTTTCCCTGCCCTAGGTTCGTGGACAGCATGGGCCTGAGCAACCCCCATTTCAGCCTGTTCTGAGCGCCCCAGTGGGCCCCACCGCCGGGCACGTCTGGCCTTCCACGGACACGGAGCAGCCCCGGGTGCTGGGGCCTGGCAGGCACCGGGGCAATAAAGCGATCGAGGCAATTGGGCCCAGGACCATGATTTCATGGGGAGGCGCCAGGCGCTGGGGTCTCCCTTTCTGCCTGGGCAAGGGGTAGGAGGACTATGGTGGGGGAGGGAGCGGGTCTGGCAGGTTAAATCCTATGGCACAGAGGGGGCATGGAGACTGAACCCAGCCCCAGGTGCCAGGGCCAGGCCATTTTCTTCCCAGCGCTCCTGGGGTTTGCCCTGTTTGGCACACGCGAGGCCTGTGGGGGCAGGACTCCTGGGTTCTATTCCTAGTGCTCCCCCAACGTGGGTAATGTCGGTGCACTGAGTTCCACCCCCGTGCGCCAGCTGTGGGCGAGAGCTCCGCTTCTCGGGCCAGTCCCGGCTGTGTGGGAGCCAGAGCATGCTCTTGGCTGGTCCTAGACTGGGATGAATGCCCCAGGAACCAGGGACCATCCCAACCTCCCCAGCCCCTGTGCCAGGCGCGTTCTCTACCATCACCACAGAGCAGTATGAGCAGATAGACGAAACCCTTCCAAAACAAGCCCCTGCCCCGCCTGCACAATCCCCCCCACCCCGGGGGAGGATGGACCACACAGGACAGGTGGTGGGCGCAGCGGCTAGTGCCCAAGTAGCAGGAGCCCCTGTGCCAGGGTGAGAACCCGTGTGGACTAGAATAGGGAGAGGTGTTCCAGGGGGCCCTCTCCACCCCCTCCCGAGGCCTCACCAGGGTCCCTTGCACGGGGCAACCCCCCCCCCCAGCACATGTGTGTGCACAAGCGTGTGCAGTAAGGGTGGGGGAGCGTGCAGGAGGGTTGGGCAGGGATGGGAAGCAGCGAAGTCCAAGAGCAGCCGAGCGTGGGACAGCCGGGGCACGCATGGTGTGGCCCCCGGGGGAGCAGTGGAAGAGATGGTGAGCTGTGCCCAGCCCCTCCAGCGACCGGTGCAGCCCCCCGTGCCTCTTGGGTGCTCTGCCAGAGCCGGTCACCCTGGCCCCAGCCGCCCTCTGCCCACCCATCCTCCCCCCTGAAACCAGGAGACAAAGGGCCGGGGGCTGGAGCGTCGCTGCCCCGGGGTGGTGAAAGGGGAGCCGTGTGAGTGCAGCCGATCTCCCCCACCAGCATGGCCGTGTGCTTCCCTTCGCACCTGGCGCTTGGCTCCAGGCCGGGGGCTACTAACATCGGATGCTAACGCTAGTGGCACCCACGAACGAACGAGCCGCTCTGCCCGGGGTCAGTGACAGCCCCAGGCCTGGGGGCTGAGCCCTCACCCCCCCAGGGCTCATCTCTGCTTGTCATCAGCACCCCCAGCACACCGCATAAACCAACCCGCCTCTCCCCCAGGAGCTGGTAAAGCACCAGGCGCCGGGGCCTGGGCTTCCCCCCGCCCCAGCTTAGCAGTGCCCTGGCGTCTGTTCGGGCTGGGCAGGGTGTGGCCAGCTGTCGCCTTTGCACCCAGCAGCAGCAGGAGCCAAGGGGTGCCTGTGGGGGCAGGGGGAGACCCCATCCGGCGAGGTTCTGGCAGGGGAACAGAGCAGATCAAGAGCCCCCAGCCCAGCTCTGAGTCCCCTCGCCCCCCACTAATGTCCCAAGAGCAGTCAGACACCAACAGCCGCTGCCTCCTGGCTGTTCCCGAGGGTGCTGAGCCAGCAGTGCACCCCCAGGAGTGAGAATGCCCCCCAATGCCCTACGCCCCAACCCTGCAACCTGGGCCGCGTCTGCCCCCGGGGGCCCAGCCAGGCCAGGGTCTGTGCAATCGTCCCATTTCCCCGCCAGACGGAGCCACCCCAGCCAAGCCCACCAGGATCTCAAAGCAACACGGTCAAAGTGCACGAATTCAAAGGCTCCGTGGCCACCGCCTCTCACTGCCCTGCGCGTGGCAGCTGCCCAGCCGGACCCATGGACACAGCCCATGGCACGCTGCGCAGCGGTCCCAGGGGACAGGACACGGCCAGGACACAGCGCTTGTTATAGAAAGTGAGTTTTATATATAATTTATATGTACACACAAGAAAAAAAGTACCTTTAATCTGCATTGCCAAATACGTGCCACGTCCCCCCTCCCCCGACACAGCGACGGCGCCGCCCTCATCGGGGGCTTCAGTCCAAAGCTGCCGCGCCCCCCACCCCTGCGGCAGGGGCAGCCCAGGGAGGAGCGGAGACCCCGCGGCTTTGGGGCCGGACCGAGCTTGCCTGGCTCCGACGTCGGCTGAAAACTCCCCAGACACAGTCACGGAAATAAAAACACCCCAAACCTGCTAAAAAAAACCCCCAAACCCAGAAATCACTTCTTTTTTGCATTTAAAACAGCCCCGGCCCGAATGGAGCCAGGCGGTTCCCGCCCCGGCATGGAGGGCTTCGGCTACTCCCGGCTCGGCCCAACGCCAGGGGAGAGGGGCCTTCCAGCGAGGGGGAGACCTGGGGGCAAAGGGCACGCTGGCACCATGAGACCCTCGGGCCGCAGCCTCCCCACGGAAAGGGGCCCGGCGGGTCCGTGGAACTGCAGGGCCTATACCCCCCCGTTGCGGTGGGCATGGGGGGAGGCGGAGCAGGACTGATCAGCTGTCCCTGGGGGGGCAGCACAGTCAGGAAGGGAAGGGGCAGAGCAGTGGCAGTGGAAGCGTGGCCCTGACCTCACCCCCCACCCCGCAGTTACCAATCCCTCGCCCCCAGCCCAGCCCCCCCTGGGCCCAACCAGGGGGTTTGCTGCCTCAGGAATGAGCTGATGAAAACGCTCAGAGGCCCTGGCGTCTCCATGGAGATTGCAGCCTCCTTGTGCATCAAACGCCCAGTTATTTAATAACCCCCCAGCCTGGGGCCTGGACCCACCCTCCTGCCCCACACCTGCTAGTGCCAGGAGCTCGGCCCATCTCTGGAGCTGCTCAGTAAGGCTCTTGGGTGGGGGAAGGGGACTGGCCCTGGCCAACACACCGGGGCGGGGGGGGCGGCTGGTCCTGCAGTCACTGTACAGGAAGCCCCCACCCCCCAGCTGGGGCAGTAGGCGCCCACAGGCTCAGCCTCAGAGGGTCCGAGACCCAAGAGTGCCGAGGCCAGGCAAATTCTGAGCCTCCACATTTTATTTTCAAGTTTTATCCGGGGGGCGGGGGGGGACGACACCCCCCCCTCCTGTGCCTGGAGCCACGGGGGGGGGGGGGGGGGGGG
>QXTE01000170.1:1292872-1360597 GCA_003942145.1 Platysternon megacephalum
CGCCCGCTCTGTAGCGTGCCCCCCCAGCTTCCCCTGCATCCCCCCGTGAGGTTCCCCATCCCCCCAGCGCCCGCTCTGTACCACGCCCCCCCCCCACGGCCCCCCAGCTTCCCCCCCCCGTGAGCTCCCCCATCCCCCCAGCGCCCGCTCTGTACCGTGCCCCCCAAACACCCCCAGGTTCCCCTGCATCCCCCGCGAGGTCCCCCATCTCTCACTCTGTACCGCCCCCCCCCTCCCCCCGCAGGGCTGTACCATGTTGACAAAGGCCGAGATGAAGACGAGGAGGATGGTGAAGACGGCAATGAAGGTGCTGTGGGTACGGGAGTGGACGATCTTCCGGGAGACTCGCTGCAGGGCTGCGGGGAAGAGCTGGGGTGGGGGGAGAAAGAGGGCTGAGGAAGGGGTTCTGGGCTCGCACGACAGCCCCAATCAGTCTGGCCCGAGAGGAGCCACCTCCCCACATGCCCTGCCCCCCCTAGCAGGACAGGGCCCCCCCCAGCATGTCCTCCCCTCCCCCCACACCACCACCACTGGGCAGCCTCCGGAGGGCTCAGCACCCTAGTGAGCTCATTATGCTCACCTGGGTACAGGGAGCTGGCCTGCACGCTGACGGAGCAGAGGGTGCACACGCGTGTGTGCGCACGCACACACACACACTGAGGGTGCCGACACGCACGGAGCCGATACTCACGCTGACGGAGCAGAGGGTGCACACGCGTGTGCGCGCGCACACACACACACACACACGCACTGAGGGTGCCGACACGCACGGAGCCGATCCTCACGCTGACAGAGCAGAGGGTGCACACGCGTGTGCGCGCGCACACACGCACGCACTGAGGGTGCCGACACGCACGGAGCCAATACTCACGCTGACGGAGCAGAGGGTGCACACGCGTGTGTGCGCGCACACACACACACACGCACACGCACTGAGGGTGCCGACACGCACGGAGCCGATACTCACGCTGACGGAGCAGAGGGTGCACACGCGTGTGCGTGCGCACACACACACACACACACACACGCACTGAGGGTGCCGACACGCACGGAGCCGATACTCACGCTGATGCAGGAATAGACGGCGCAGACGAAGAGGATGTTGGCCAGGATGACGAAGATGCTGATGTAGACACCGAGCATCAGTGGGGAGCTGCGGAGAGAGGGGCACCGTGAGCCTCCCGCCAGCCTCTGGCCCCATGGGGCACGGGCTGCCTGGGCTCAGTACGAGCAAGAGGGGCAGGGTGGAGATGCTGCAGCCAGGCCTGCTCTGGGACCACACGGGGGGGGGGGGGGCCCTGCAGGGGNTACCGTGGGAACATCACGATCTGGATAAAGCAGATGAAGCAGAAGACGAGCAGCGTGCAGGCCACGTAGCCCCCAAAGCGATCGTCCACCTTCTTGGAGTACTGTGGGGAGAGGGGGCAGGGTTACTGCCGGGGGGGGGGGACGGGACGGGACGGGACGACACAGCCATGCTGCGGGGGGGGGGGGGGGGGGGGGGGTTGTTACTGCAGGGGGGGCATCTCTCTGAGCCCTTGGTGGGGCTGAGGGGAGACAGGCAGAGACGGGGGAGCAAGCGCAGAGGATGGGGGATGAGCGGGGGAGGGCAAGGGGGGACTGGGGGCCGAAGGGCAGGATGGGGGGGGTGAGAGGCCCCCCGCTGTGGGGCAGGATGGGGTGGGGGGGGGAGACAGAGGGCCCCGGTACCTTCTTCTCCAGCTCCGGCGTCTGGAAAGTCAGCAGGAATTTCTTGACGTGATCCTTGCGCAGCTGGTCGATGCTGCGGGCGTCGATGGCCCGGCCCAGGAACTCGTCCACCTCGTCCTCGGGGTTCAGGGCCTCCTGCGCGCTGCGGCTGTCAGGTCACAGGGGGGGTGAGCACGACAGCCTCCCTGTCCCCCTTCGCGCCAGGAGCCCCCCCTGCTGCCCCCCCGAGCCTGCCACCACCCCCTTTGCTGCAGTTTGCGAGGCTGTGACCCCCCCCTCGGGGTCATGCCCCAGCCCAGACATCCGGGCCAGCGGTTCCTGGGCACCGCAGTGAGGGGACCCCCCCGGGCGCACTTACTTGTCTTTGCTGGCATCCTCGATGCCCTGCAGACAGAGAGAGAGGGTGTTAGGGGAGATTCAGGGTGTCACTCCTCCTCCCCGCGCGCGGGGGGGGCACAGCAGCCTCAGGGTCCCTGCCCCCCCAGCCGGGAGTGAGGAGCTCCTGCTCCCAGACGGGCAGAGCTGGGAAATTCCCCACCTAGGCCCCAGCTACAGCCCGCCCCCCCCCGATCCTTCTTACTGATCCCGCCCCCCTTGCTCCCAAGCTAACGCTGCCACTCAGCAGAGTGCGCCGCCCCCTAGGCATTGTGCTGTGTACAGGCAGGGGACGGGAGGGGAAACCGAGGCAGAGACTTGCCTGAGGCATCACAGCAGAGCAGGGGCCGAGCACCAGAGACAGGACCCAGGAGTCCGGGTCTCCATCCACAAGCCCATGCTGCCCGCGGTGCAGCGTCCTCTCCCCCCCGCCCCCCATGCCGCCTCCCCCCAGCTCCTGGTGCTGTTCCCTGGCAGGGCACGTGGGAGGGGCCCTTCACCAGCCGACTGGAGCCCTGGCGATCTACAGCAGGGCGGGAGCACTGCACCCCTGGGCCTGCGCCCCACAGGAAGGGAGCTGGGCAGCACCGGTGGGGGGGTGGGGGGGGAGGATGCGAGGCAGGAGGGATCTAGGGGCTCTGCCCCTCCCCTCTCCACAGCCCGGCTGGACCAGCAGGAGTGGCCCCGTGCGGCTCCCACGCCCCATTTCCCCACCTCCGGACACTGGCCCCATGGCTTGGCCCAGAGACCGGCCCACCCAGGCACCAGCGGGGCAGCCACGTCCAGCCGTGCCATGGCAACGGGCACTGCACAGATGAGAGATTGTGCTATAGCAACCGGCTCCATGGCAACCAGCTCCAGGCTGACAGTGAACCATTCCATGGCAACCGATGCTGGACTGCGCCATAGCAACCGGCACCACGCCGACGCACCGAACCGAAGCAACCGGCACCACGCCGACGCACCGAACCGAAGCAACCGGCAGGGCAAATGCCGCAGACTGTGCCCTGGTGCCTGGGGCCACACCAGAGCCCAGCCATGCCCTAGCGCCCGGCGTCATGGCAACCATGCGAACAAGCCATTCCATAGCAACCAATCACACATGCGCCATGAGGATGAACTGCCCCCCCTCCCCCACTCCCAGCACAGCCCCCCCAGGGGGGCAGGAAGCGAGCTGGGGAAAACCGATTCAAAGCACTGGAGTGAGGGGAGAGGGGCAGGAAGGGGGGGGGGCACATTGGCAGACAGGGGTGGGGGGAGCTCCCCTCTCCAGACAGGACTGAGTGAGCCCTGGAGGGGGCATGGAGCACTGGTGTCAGAAGGGTCAATGCATGGGGGGGCCCCACTCCCACATGCCCCCCCCCGCTTTGGTTAAGGGAACCCCCAACATGCAGAGCAATGAGACCCACCCCTCCCACAGGCCAGGCCCAGACTCCAGCTGACAGAGACCCCCCCCCCCCCCGCCCCCGGACTCACCATCTGCCGGAACGCCTTGCAGTCCTTGGGGCGGGAGAAGGAGCGGTCGGGCACCCAGCGCGGCCCCAGCCCCTCCGTGGAGTTGGCCCGTGCCCGCTGCAGCTTGGCCAGGATGGCCTTCTCCTCCTTCTGCTCGGGGACAGGAGGGCGCAGGGTGAGGGGGGCCCCGCCGAGACACCCGCCCCAGCGTCCCTCCGCCCAGCACCCACCCAGCACCCACTACAGCCAGCCCCAGCCCCGAACGCTCACCCCCCCCGAGAGGTAGCCCCCTGTGCCGGGGAGGCCTCGCCCCCACCCCCGAGCCCGGCTCCCGGACTCACGCGCTTCTGGCTACAGCCCACGATGAGGAAGGTCTCGATGTTGTGTTCCTTGAGGTAGGCGTTACGCTCGCCCCCGTGGCCGGGCTCCACCTCGTAGTCCCCGTTCAGGTACTGCAGTGTCGCCCAAGTGATGTGGATGCGCCTGGGGGGGGGAAGGGGGAGGGCAGGACACTGAGCCCGAGAGTCATGCCCCCCCCCACACCCGTTCCCTGTCTAACCCGCCGCACCCCCAGTGCGAGAGTTCCCGGGACGGGGCCCCAACCCTCCGGGGCAGGACAGAGCAGCTGCTTAACCCACAGCCGCAGGCGGGAACTGCGAGGAGACCGCCCCCTACTGAGACTCCCGCCTGCCCCCTGCAGCACAGCGCCCCCAGCACCCACTAGGGAGAGCGCCCCACTGAGCCCCCGCCCGCCCCCTGCAGGACCCCCTGGCACCAGAGGGGCTGCCCCAGCCGGATCCTTCTTAGCCGCGAGCCCCCCCCGCATCCCCCACTCACCCGGCTTTGCCTCCAGCTTCCATCTGATTGGCCAAGGTCACGTCGTTGGACCAGACGTCGAACTGCCACTTGCGCAGCCCCAGCACCCCGCAGTGCACGCGCCCGCTGTGGATGCCCACCCGCATGTTCACGTTCACCCCCGTCACCTCGCGCACCAGCCTGGGGGGGGGGGCACAGAGAGCGTCAGACCTGCCCAGCCCCCCGCAGCACGAGGGAGCAGGTGTGAGAGAACAATGGCAAGTCACGGCCGTGCCAGGCTGGCGAGACACAGATGTGTCCGGGGCAGGTGACGTGACCCATCCGGCCCCTCGTGAGCAGCACGGCGGGGGGGGGAGGGGGGGGGATGGGCACACCTAATCCTGCCTGAGTGTGCCAGCTCTGGGCGTGACCCTGGGTCTGCCGCACAAGTTGGGGAGAGCTTGTGTGAGCGGAGCGAGCACCCGGAGCACGTGGCTTGGGTGTAGCACGTACGCATCAACCAACCGTGCGTGTTGTACGTACGGCAAGCGTGCGCTGCACCACCGCCAATTGTGCACTGTGCAATGCAGGGGCCTGTGCATAATCGGTGCGTGCCACGTGCAAGGCTGGGGGCTGCGTGCAGTGCACAAGCACGTGGGCGTGACGATGTGAGCGGCTGGGCCCAGGGCTTCCCCCCCGCGACTCACGAGATGGCTTCGATCATGTCGACCCCCATCTCCACACAGCAGTGAGCGTGGTCCCCCCGCGCCTCGGGCAGCCCTGACACACAGTAATAGCAGTCACCGAGGATCTTGATCCGCAGACAGTGGTTCTCCTGGGAGAGGGGCAGAAGGGGGGCTCATGGGGTCTGCCCAGTGACGCCAGCCCACAGGCAGACCCCGCCCACCACCCTGCCAGCCCTGCCCCCCCTCGCCAACCACACCCAATCAGCCCCCCACCCTGCACCTAGCCAGCCCTCTGCCCTGCTCCCTGCCTACCCCAGCCCCCAGCCCGGGCCACCGGGCTTGCACCCCCAGAACACGAAGCACCCCACAACGCGCTCACCGAGGCCAGCTTGTCAAAGCGCGCAAACAGCTCGTTGAGCGTCATCACCAGCTCCTGGGCCGTGCACTGGGAGGCCAGGCTGGTGAAGCCCTCGATGTCTGCGAACAGGATGCTGCAGAGGAGGGGAGAGTGAGTGGAGACTCCAACACTCCCCCCTGCCTCAGCCGCTAGGCACCTCCAACCCCCTTCCCTGTGCCCCAGACAGCCAGGTCCCCAAACTCCTGCGCCCCCCCAGTGCCCCTCCAGGCACCCCAATACCCACTGCCTCAGCCAAGCATCCTCAAGGGCAGGGCCCCACCCTGCCATGCCCAGGGCCTGCCCCCCAAGGCGGAGCTCCGCCTGCCCCACACTGCCACCCCCAGAGCCCCACAGGCCCCCCCAACCCTGCGTGTCCCTTGGGGCTCAGCTGCTCTAGCTGCCGCCAACGGGTCCCTGTCGCAGTGGCCCAGGCCAGGCCCCAGTTACCCAGGGCAATTCTCGTGGGTGCAGAGGAGACCCCCCCAGACAGGGCCCCCCCCAACTGTGCCTGGGGGTCCCCGCGCACCCAGCTCCCCACCCCCGCACCTGACGTTGTCGTGCTTCTGGATGTAGATCTTGTGGAACATCATGTCCTCCTTCTTGGTGTTGATGTCCTCCTTCATCTCCATGGCAACGTGCTGGGGCAGCACCGACAGCAGGAGGCGCTCCTGCACCCAAACCACACCCCCGTCACTGACACCCCCAAACCACACCCTCTGTGCCCCCCAAACCAGCCCCGTCACCGACACCCCCAAACCAGACCCCTCTGTTCCCCCCCCCAAACCAGCCCCGTCACCGACACCCCCAAACCAGACCCCTCTGTTCCCCCCCAAACCACGCCCCCTCTGTGCCCACCAAACCAGCCCCGTCACCGACACCCCCAAACCAGCCCCCTCTGTTCCCCCCCAAACCAGCCCCATCACCGACACCCCCAAACCAGACCCCTCTGTGCCCCCCAAACCAGCCCCGTCACTGACACCCCCAAACCAAACCCCCCCTGTCCCCCCCCCCCCCCCCCCCCCACAACCCCCCCCCCCCCCACCCCCCACCGCCCCACCCCGCCCCCCCACCCCCCCCCGCCCGCACCCCCCCCACCCCCCCCCCCCGACACCCCCCCCCCCCCCCCCCCGCCCCCACCCCCACCTCCCCCCCCCCGCCCCCCCCCCCCCCACACCACCCCCCCCCCCCCCCCCCACCACCCCCCCCCCCCCCACCCCCCACCCCCCCCCCCCCCACCCCCCACCGCCCCACCCCGCCCCCCCACCCCCCCCCGCCCGCACCCCCCCCACCCCCCCCCCCCCGGCCCCCACGCCCCCCCCGCCCCGCCCCCCCCCCCCCCCACCCCCCGCGCCCCACCCCCCCCCCCCCCCACCCACCCCCCCCCCCCCCACCCCCCGCGCCCCACCCCCCCCCCCCCCCCCCTCCCCCCCCCAAACCAGCCCCGTCACCGACACCCCCAAACCAGACCCCTCTGTTCCCCCCCCAAACCAGGCCCATCACCGACACCCCCAAACCAGACCCCTCTGTTCCCCCCCCAAACCAGGCCCGTCACTGACACCCCCAAACCACGCCCCCTCTGTGCCCCCCAAACCACGCCCCCTCTGTGCCCCCCAAACCAGCCCTGTCACCGACACCCCCAAACCAGACCCCTCTGTTCTCCCCCCCCAAACCAGGCCCGTCACTGACACCCCCAACCAGACCTCTGGGCCCCCCAAACCACACCCCCTCCATACCCGCCAAACCAGCCCCATCACCCCCAAACCGGACTCCTCCGTGCCCCCAAACCAGCCCCGTCACTGACACCCCCAAACCAGACCTGTGTCCCCCAAACCACACCCCTTGTGCCCCCCAAACCAGCCCCATCACCCCCAAACTGGACCCTTCTGTACCCCAAAACCAGCCCCATCGCTGACACCCCCAAACCAGTCCTCTGTGCCCCCCAAACCAGCCCCATCACCCCAAAACCAACCCCCTCTGTGCCACCAAACCACACCCCCATCACCAACACCCCCAAATCAGACCCTTCTGTGTGTGTCCCAAACCACACCCATCACTCACACCCTCCAAACCTCTGAAATCACACCCCTGTCACTGACACCCACAAGTGAACCTGTCACCCCACCCCCAAACCACAGACCCCTTCAGTGGCCGCGGAGAACAGTTGATGCCCGTCAGCCCCAGCAGATCTGCAGCGTTCGCAGGTGCCCCCCTCGCTCCAGACTCCCTGGGCCGGGTCTGAACCGTTCCTCCCAGGCCAGGGGCTCGAACCCTTGGCTTGTTCCTGTTGCTCTGCTCCGGCCTGTCCCACACTGATCCCCCCCCCGCTGCGCGGTGCCAGGACCCGACCCAGCACTGAGCAGAGTGGGACAACGCCCGGCGTGTCTGATGTACGGCCCCCCCGTGAATGCACTCCACCCCTCGTGATCCAGCCCCCGCCCCACCCCACCCACCTGCTGCCGGTTCTCCCGCTGCAGGTGCAGCCTGGCCTGGATGTAGCCGCGGGTCTCCTGGAAGGCCTGGCGCTGCGACACCTCGGCCGGGTAGTGGGTGCAGATCCCGATGATGTTGGTGCAGAGGAAGATCAGGACGTTGGCGCTGAGCTGGGGTCGAGAGGGGGAGGGGGGGGGGTCAGTCCTGACACCCCAACCCAGACAGCCACCCCTCCCCACCCCACACCCCAGCAAACACATGGTCCCCCGAACAGGACACTGCACCCCCAACCCACCCATCAGCCGTGGGGGGCAGGCTGGCATGGAGAGGGGGCAGGTTCAGGGGTGATCCCCAGAGATCTGGGGCTGGAGCAGTGGGGCTCAGCGCCCCTTAGCGAGGCAAGATGGGGGCGGGGGCTCCCTTACAACCCCATATTCTGAGCATCAGGGCGAGCGCCTCCCACCTTCCCTTTGCTGTGAGCTTCCTTGCAGCAGTGCCCTGTCCTAGAGGCCGGACTCTGCTGCCTTCTCCCACCCCCCACGACAAGCGCTCGCCCCTCCAACTCGCCACTGAGACACGTCTCTCTCTGCCCCCCTCCAAGGCGGGGCACGGCCCAGTCCAGCAGAGCGCCACTCCCTTTGGGCTGGGGGTTGGCTGGCTGTACCCCACAATCCCCACGGGGCTGCTGGTGCCGGCCGGTTGGAGCTGGTGCATCCCCAGGACACCCGGGGCTGGGGTCAGTGGTGGGATCTACAGGACCCCCACCCCCCACCCTTCTCTGCTCTGCAGACACCCCCGCCCTGTCGCCTGGCCTGAGCCCCCCCCACTATTCCCAGCAGGGACGGGGCATTGGGGGCAGGGAGCTCTGAGCGAGGGCTTGCCAGGCCGCTTCGGAAGCGGGAGGAAGCTGTCGGGGAGGGGGGCGGGGGGGGGGGAGCGGAGATGGATTTAGCAGGAGCTGCACGTTTGCCATGGTTCTCCCGGCCCCCTCCCCCCCCAGCCAGGTCTATTTATAGCCGGGCGGTGCAGGGTCAGCGCTATCGCATCCCGTCCAGATGAGCACAGCAACTTGTGCGCCAGACCCAGCCCGGCCCGGCCACGGACCGGGTGGGGGGGGGGGCACCCTCAGCTCAGGGCCTGATGGGTCTAGACCACAGAACACCCCCCACCTCACACCCCGACAGCCCCAGCTCGGAGCAGCAGGACTCCGGCTCCCCCCAGTGCCGCCCCCACTGCCAACCGGCCAGCAGCACTTTGCTTTCGAACCCGTTGATTGGCTACATGCAGGGCATGGGGGGGGGGGGACACGTAACTTTCACCCCCCTCCCCATGAACAGTCCTAGGTTCTGGGGTTTAGGCCCCAATCCTGGGGGGGGGGGGTCTGACCCAGCCCAAAATGGGATTTTTATTGCGGTAAAAGGATTGAGGCATTGCCTGGCACATTGGAATTTGTATCCTGCGCTCCCCCCCCCCCGCATACATCGACAGACCCCCCCCGCGGTGGCTGCACGGGACACCCGGACACAGCCCCGCCCTCCACCAGGCTCTCAAATCAGTGTCCTGCCAGGTTCCCAGAGCGAGATGGGGGGGGGGGGGTAGCCCAGCCCCCAAGGCTACCGGGCAGCTGGTCAACAGGGCCTGGGAACGCAGCTCCCTGCAGAGCAGCCGAAAATAACTGCCCCCCACGGGGCCTCCCAAGAGCCGGCCAGTGAAACCCCCCCCCCCCCCCCCCCCCCCCCCCCCCCCCCCGCCCCGCCCCCGTGTCCCTGGGACGTTGGCTCCCCCAGGGCACACTGCCCCCGACTCCCCGCAACACACACAACAGGACCGGCCCAGTCAGACGGGTTGTCCCTGGGGGCTGCCTGGTGCCGCCCCCCCAGGCAGGGACAGGTGAGGAGAACCAGCCCCCCCTTCCGAGGATGCCCCGAGGGGTTGAGTTGAGCCTGGAGGGGGTAACAGGGCTGGAGCGGGAAGGGGGAGGTAACCATATATTGGGGGGGGGGGGGGATCCAAAGCCAGCACTAGGCTCCCCCCACACCCTGGGGCAACAGAGCCGGGCTGGGGGTGAACGGTTCAGGCCAGGGGACGGGGAAAACACCACGTGAGCTGGCATGTCACCCAGAACAGAACCCTGCCATGCCAACGCCGCCCCCCCCAACGCTGCACCCCCTGCAGTGTGACCCCCTCCGAGAGCCGTGCACACTTACCCCTCCCCAGCGCTCTGTGTCCCTCGCACGCTCACCCTGCTGGCACACTGCCCCCTTACCCATCCATTGCCCCACGCCCATCATTCCTTCCAAGGGGAGTTCCTATTTACCGCAGTGCCCTGCATGAAGTGGGCACGTTAAAGCCACCACCCCCCCCCTCAGCCAATTCAGGGCCCTCCTTCGTCTCTCACGCCCCCCCAGCTGCAGCTGCAGCGTCCCACCCCAGCACTGGCTGCATCGCAGGAGAGGCTGCTTCAGACCTAGGCTGGTCGAAAGGGGGACGGGGAAAAGCAGGGAGGAGATGTGAGGGGGGCTCCAGAGGGCCATGGCATCCTCTAGGTACAGCCAACAAGAGGAGCTGGCTGGGCAGGGAATGGGGGGCGCAGATCCAGGACACCACAACACCTGGCCGTCCCCAGGCCCCCCTGGGCTCCGAGCTCTGCAGGGACATCGGCTCGCTACTCCCCTCCCGGCGAGGTCAACAGCACCTGCCCCTCCTGGGGAGACCGAGGGGACATCTCCATGGCGGGGGCCGCAGACTGTAGCTACCATTTCCAAAGGGCTCGGCCCCTCCATTCGAAATCTTTTAAGGGTCCACAAATTAAAAGAGGTTGAAACCTCCCCCCATCCCCCCGACCTACACTGCAAAAGACGAGAAAACCAGGTCGGGCTCCTGCCAGGGAGCAGCAGCCGTGGGGGCTGGGGCCGAGCCCAGGCCCCCAAGCCCCCCCCCCCCCCCAAGGGGGAGGGTCCGGAGCCCGGCCTCCACCCCTAGCGGGAACATCTACCCTGCTGGGTTTAGCCCCCGAGCGTGACCCCCCCCAGCCTGAGGCAGTGACCCAGGCTCAGAGACTGGAGGTGTGGGCTACCCTGAGGCACCGAGCGGGGAAGGGAGTCAGGCCAGGCCACTCAGCGGCGCGGAGAACGGAACCCAGGAGTCCAGGTCCCACAGGAGGCCAGGAGAAGACAGATGGAGCCCCCTTCACCGTGCTTCCGCCCCCCACAAGGGGCCCCCCGATTTCCTGCCTCAGGGACCCAGCCTTGGCAAGGGCAGCTGCTCGCACCCCCCAGCTGAGCCGTGGGGCTTGGCTACCCCCCCCCCCAGCCTAGGCTTCTCCAACGGGCCCAGGGCCCGTCTTCCACCCCCACGCGACCAGGCCAGAGGGATGCATGCGCCATGGCTGGAAAACCAGGGGTGGAGGGGTGAGATGAGGGACCTGCCAAGGGTGTTTGTCTCGCCCCCATGGCCGCCTCCACCCCCTACCCTGCACCCACAGCAGCAGCGCCAAGGCACGGCCAAGGGAGTCGCCAGACTGGGGGCAGGGCAGCACCAGGAGGGCAGGGAGAGTGCCCCCGCCCCCTCCCCCAGGGGGCTTATGGTGCACAAGCAGCGCCATGACCCTACGCACCCGAGGCGCTCGAGCGAGGGGCCCTCCCCTTTGCACACGCACGTGTGGGCACGAGCCGTGTCCTGGGCCGTCCACACGGTCGACCCCACGGCGACAGGCAGGGCCCCCCCGCCATGCTCTCCCCCACCCCCACCCCGGGGCAGCTCCAGCCATCACCAGGCCAAGCTTTGCCACAGGACTCCAGATAGGGGAGCGGGGAGGGTCTCTGCACATGGCAGCCGCATGAGGGATTATGGATAGCGGGGGGAGCAGCCAGTTTTGGGGATGGAGGCGGCACCAGGGCAACGCCCCAGTTCAAACCACCCTGTCTGGGCAGATGGTGCGACTGGACCCTGGCATCCGGCGAAAGCAACCCCCCCCCCCCATGCCCAGACAAAAGGGGCTTGGAGTCCCGACCCCCCAGCGGGTCCAGGGCAGGGGTCCGTAGCCCCCTCCCCAGCCTCTCGCATGTACCACGAGTGGGTCCTGTGCCCCTCTGGCCCAGCCCCGCCGAGCTTGTGATGGGGACCCTGCCCTGAGAGCTGGCCGGCTCCCAGTCACCTTCAGATGTACACACAGGCATGCTCCACCCCACCCCTCCCCAGCGTCCCACCCTGGGGCCCCCAGCCCCCCACGGAGGACGAGGCCCTGGCAGACCTGCCTGTATCCCCACCCTGGTCTCACAGCCTGCTGGGGACAGCGGCTGGCATCTCCCCCATGGGCCAGGCACTCAGCGAGTGGGAGACCCCGCCGCCAGGCACCCCACATCTCGTCTACACACACCCCATCCATGGCCCCACGCAGCCATGGGACCCCTCGTCAGCCTGCCCCCGGCCAGCCATCCACCAGACCAGAGGGGACCCTGGAGCAGAGTTCCCTGGGCAGCGTCTGACCACTCCTGCTCTGTACCACCCCTCACCCCCGCGTCTGACCCTCACCCCCCCCCACCCACTTTTATCATGCACTGTCCCCCCGTTAGTTGTGTTCTGGGCTCTGTGGTCCCTCCTGGCTCTGAGTGGGGCCGGGGTCACCCCCCCCCAGGATTGAAACTCACCCTCACCCCAACATCCTGTCCCCTCTGCCCTCGAGGGCCTCATGCCCCACTCCCATCCTCCCACAGACAGTCTCCTCCCAGCCCCCACAATAGAGGGCTTTGTCCAGCGTGCACCCCCCGCCCTCCCGAGAAAACCCCCAGCCCACAATAGAAGGCTTTGTGCACCTCCCCCCACCCCCAGAGATGAGACACAAGGGATGGTCCTATTCACCCCCCGCCCCAAGGGAAGGGGACAGCAGGAGGCGGCACTCAAGGGTGGCAAAGGGGGACAGGAGTTGGTGCTTAAGTGTGTGTGTGTGGGGGGAAATGGGGAAGGAGGCGGCGTTTGACTGCAGGGAATTAAACTAAAATATAGAATTAAAATTTACACACAAAAGATTTTCAAAAATGCTACGGCCTGTGAAACTCCCCACCACATGATGTGAGCAGCATCGAGAGGACAATACGCCAACTCAGCTGGGCAGGACCGCCTCAAGGACCACGTGCCCTGGGGCCACACCAAACCCCCCCCCCCAACAGATTCCCTGTCCCCAACACCCCCGGAAGGAGTGCGGAGGGGAGAAACTTCCCTGGGGATTACAAATGAGGGGAAGGGGCACGTTCATCAGTAATTAGACTGTGGTTGGGGACAGGGCGGCCCCCCAGCCCACCCCCCTGCATCCCCCAGCTCCCCTGCACAGAGGACAGACAGGGCCCCCCACACACTCCTGAGCTCTGCTGCCCACTGAGAAGGTGACATGGAGCGTAGGGAGATGGGGTCTAAGTGGAGCACGGGGGGCAGGGGCACAACCCCATTCCAGGGGCCCTGGGGGGGCTGTGCCAGCCACACTGAGGGTCCCAGCCTTCCCAAGGGGGTGCTAATGGGGCAATGGAACAGGGCCCTGGGGGTCCAGGGGCCCAGAGGGGCTGGGGAAGGAGAGCTCCTGGCTGCTTGTCCTCAGCTCTGGCCACAGGCCCCCTCCAGGCCCCGTATTTACATGACCCCCCCCCCCCCGTCCCTCCCCTCACCCCCGGGGGGGCGCTGCACCACTCTAGAAACATGTGGTTCTAATCAGAAGCTGCCCCCCCCCTCCGTATTGCCATGGAAACCACCTGCCGAATGGGAGCGTGGGAGCCGCATCCCCCCCAGAGAGCAGGGGCCCAGCCCTCAGGGTGGGGGCACTGCAGCACTCACCCCCCAGCCCCCCAGGATCAGACGCCCCCCTGCCCCATTGCCAGCCCCTGGGGTGGGTGGTGGCATGGCCAGACTCCCCCCCCACACACACACCCCCACCCCCCTGGCTGCTAGCCCCAGGCCCTGACTCCCACGGCTCCCCTCGCCCTCCCCCCCGGGGGGGGGTCCATGCACAGAGGGCCTGGTAGCAAGGAGAGCTGCCCTCACCCCCCCCCCTCCCTCACAGGGGCCTTGTAGGGAGACACAGGGCGGGCAGCTTGTCCGGGAGGGGTTGGGGGGGGGACAGGCACCAGCCCCCAGTCAGAGGGGAGCGGGCTGGACTCACACCAGCGCCACTGGGGAGAGAAGCCAGCGCTGGGCCCCGCCGGCCCCCCCCCAGAGCCGGAGCACAGAGAGGCAGGCGGGAAGCAGGGCCCTTCTGGGTTAATCATTCCCCCGGAGACAAACATCCCCCTCCCCACCCAGCCCCACGCCCAGCTGCCCATTGTCCTGTATCCAGGTGACCCAGGGGCAGGAGACTGGCTCAGGGGCCAGGCCAGGCCCACGAGTGTCGAGTGTCGGGACGCTCCCCCCACCACACACACACAAACCCACTGCGGGGGGGGGGGGGAGCCACCACCACTGCTGGGCACACCCCCAACCCCACACATTCCCTCCTTGAACCCAGCAGGGCAACACCCCGCAGCCCCCCAAAGGAGGCCCTGCCCCCCACTCTCCACCCCCAGAGCCGGCCCCCGCCCCCATACCTGCTTCCAGAGGAAGGGGTCGCTGGCGTTGAGGTGCCAGGCGATGAGCAGGTGCAGGGCGGAGAGCAGGCCGCCCGCCCCCACGGCGGCCCGCATGCGGACGGGCAGCAGGGTGTAGGTGATGTAGATGAAGAAGACGCTCCACCAGACGCCCTCGGAGGCGCTGCGCGGCGAGGCCATGAGGGTGCCCAGGGCCTGCACCCCGCCCAGCGCGGCCAGCACCAGGTAGCTCACCACCCACATGGAGTCCTGGGGGAAGGCACTGCGGCTGCACAGCACCATGAGCACCAGGAAGAGGGCGGTGGCCACGGCCAGCGCGGCGGCGTAGGGCACCCGGGGGGCGCCGGGCGCGCAGTGGAAGAGCAGCATCACGCCGCACACCAGCACCAGCAGCCCCATCAGCACCGTCAGGCTGCTCTGGTTCATCTGGAAGAAGTAGCGCTGGTAGAGCCGCTCCAGCTTGGCCGACTGGAAGCGCTTGGAGCGGAAAACCTGCAGGAGGCGCTGCCAGCACTCGCCCGCCGACAGCCGCTCCCCGGGCCTGGCCGCCCCCTCCGCCTTCGGCCCCTTGGCCTCGCCGTCCTCAAAGCCCAAGTCCACCGACTTCAGCCCCAGGTCGCCGGCGCCCCCAGCCAGGCCCTTCTTGCTGTAGTGGTCCTCCTGCCAGGAGCAGGTCAGGCCCAGGCCGGCCCGCGGGTGGGCACCCCGCTCCAGCTCGGGGTCCTGCAGGCAGCTCATGTAACGCGGGCTGCAGAGCGAGGAGCGCGGGCGCTGCCCCTTCTTCCCGTTGCGCTCCCCCCATGCTGTCTTCCGCTCGTCCACCTTGGGCACCAGGATGCCGCTAAACCACGACATGCTGTGGGCGCCAAGGAGAGGGGGGGCATTAGCACCCAGGGGGCCGGAGCGCGTGGGGGGGACATCAGTGCCAAGGGGACACCCGGGGGTACCAGTGCCCAGGGGCATGGAAGGGCCAGGAGGCAGGGGTGGGGGGCATCAGTGCTGAGGGGGCACAGGGTGTGCCAGCACTGAGCATATGGCAGTGGTGGGCACCCAGGGGTTTGGGGGGGGGGGGGGGGGGGGGGGGGANCAATATGAGGCTGCAGTACGAGGCGCCCGGCCGGTGGGGGGTGTTGCTTGGAGACTCCAGCCCGAGGGTCCACAAGCTGCATGTGGGGGGTGCAGTGAGACCCCCAGGAAGACCCTTGGCTGGCACGGGGTGGGGGTCTGTACATGCCCTGCTTCCTCCCACCCCCCAATTCCAACCCACAGTCTGGGGGCAGGATCCCCCAAAATTAATCTCCCAGGAAAACTCACCCGGGTGGCTGCTCTGTGCCAGGAGCACTGAGCTGGCACGGGACGAGCCGGCATTTAACCCAACGAGTCGGCAGGAGGGCACTGCCCTGGTTCCACCTCACGTCCAGCTGGGCATGGGGCGGGCACGGGGCAGGCTGGGCCAGGCAACTGAAAGCAGAGGAGGCGGGAGAGGGCATCAGGTAAGCTCAGTATCCCAGCCACCCAGCCCCTCCTCGTGTGCCAACCTCACCCCCCTGGAACAAACAGCCAACTCCCCAGCGCCACCAGCAGAGACAGACAGACACGGCCCCACCATCGCCCAGGCCACCTATCCCTGACTGGCCAGACACCCAGCCCAGGGCTGGGACAAAGCCCAGCGATCCCCACAGCTCAGCGCCGGGGGGTCCCAAGGCAGCCAATGGGATGCAACACACACACACGCTACAGCAGCATCAGTCACACGCAGGATATCTGTTCACTCTCCCCTCTGAACTCCTGTGCGGCTGTTAAACGGCCCCTGTGCCCCAGCCCAGAGGCAGCTGCATCTCAGCACTGGGCAAGGGGCCCCTGTGGGTAACTCCCTGGAATCCTTCCTCCCACTCCAGCACTTCACCGTGGGGGAGAGCCCAGGCGGAGTGAGGGGGCCTGGCTCCAGCCCCGCAGAGGATCCTGCTCAGAGTTTGGCCATGTCAGGGCTGCCCCAGTGTTTTAAACTGACCATGCACCCCAGCTCTGGGCTCCCCACTCCCAGCCCCGCCGGTGCCCCCCAGTCCTGACCCACAGCCCCCTGCTAGCCCAGCCCTGGGCTCCCCACTCCCAGCTCCGCCGGTGCCCCCCAGTCCTGACCCACAGCCCCCTGCAACCCCAGCTCTGGGCTCCCCACTCCCAGCCCCCCCATTGCCCCCCCAGTCCTGACCCACAGCCCCCTGCAAGCCCAGCCCTGGGCTCCCCACTCCCAGCTCCGCCGGTGCCCCCCAGTCCTGACCC
The DNA here is from genome assembly GCA_003942145.1 of Platysternon megacephalum. Lineage (NCBI taxonomy): Eukaryota > Metazoa > Chordata > Testudines > Platysternidae > Platysternon > Platysternon megacephalum. The sequence goes on from QXTE01000170.1 coordinate 1,309,570, forward strand.
GGAGGGTCCTGCTAGCCCAGCTCTGGACTCCCCACTCCCATCCCCACCGGTGCCCCCCAGTCCTGACCCGCAGGGCCCTGCTAGGCCAGCCCTGGGCTCCCCACTCCCAGCCCCACCCATGCCCCCCCAGTCCTGACCCACAGCCCCCTGCCACCCCAGCTCTGGGCTCCCCACTCCCAGGCCCACCCATGCCCCCCAGTCCTGACCCGCAGGCCCCTGCTAGCCGAGCTCTGGACTCCCCCCTCCCAGCCCTGCCGGTGCCCCCCAGTCCTGACCCGCAGGGCCCTGCTAGCCCAGCTCTGGACTCCCCACTCCCAGCCCTGCCGGTGCCCCCAAGTCCTGACCCGCAGGGCCCTGCTAGCCCAGCTCTGGGCTCCCCACTCCCAGCCCTGCCAGTGCCCCCCAGTCCTGACCCGCAGGCCCCTGCTAGCCCAGCTCTGGGCTCCCCACTCCCAGCCCTGCCGGTGCCCCCCCAGTCCTGACCCGCAGGCCCCTGCTAGCCCAGCTCTGGGCTCCCCACTCCCAGCTCCGCCGGTGCCCCCCAGTCCTGACCCGCAGGGCCCTGCTAGCCCAGCTCTGGACTTCTGCTCACGATTCCCAGGGCTGTTAGGGACTTGCCCTGCATGTGACAGAGCCACCAGAACCCTTTATTGTGGCCCCAGGGCCCCTCCCCCAGCCCAGCCTGAGTAATTCAATATGCAACAAAACTCGAATAATCTTCTGCTTTCAAACTCTATTTGTCTTGAATGGCGGCCAAGCCCGCGCTCCGTTTAGCTCCAGCCTCTTCGGAGAGTTATTCCGTCTCCTCCTACACGGCCCTTATCTACATCCCGGGAGCCAGCATCAGCGCCATGACATCACTCCCCGTTCCTGCGGGGACCCGGCACAACCCTCCCCAGGGAACGGCCCCCTGCCCCCCAAACCCCCTTCCAGCCAGGGACCTCGGAGCATCTTGCAGAGCTCCTTCACCCAGCACCAAGATGCAGCCACCTCTGGGCTGAGAAGTGGCAGCTGATTAATAGCCATACAACACCTCAGGACAGGAAGTGGGCTACAACCCACAGAGGGATGTTAGGAAAGCAGAATAGCTTGGAGCTGGAGTCTGGCCAGGACACTGGGGGCTAGGACCCCGACTCCCAGGCAGGATCCTCCGGTGGCCGCTCACAGTCAGGTCAGGATCTTGGTTCGACGCCTCAGCCCACGGTCCCCACCTGCCTCGGCGCAGGGCCCTGCAACATTGGGGTCTGCGTCTCCCGCTCCCCAGGCCGCAGGGGTCACCCAGCCGGCACCTGCTTAGCCCAGGACAGCGGATGGCAGCACCGTGTGACCCAGAGATGAAGGGCAGAACTGAAACCAGCCCTGCTGGGGTGTCCCGAGGTTATGGGGCCAGACCCGCTAGTCGGGGTGTGTGTCTTATACGGGCACCTATGACACACACCCACCCCCGTCACCCCAACCCCGACACACAAACAGGCTGGCCCAGCCGGGCTCCTCTCCACAGCCCCCGGGGCCAGTCCTGGGGAGCCACCAGCTCCATGGTGGGGGGAGCGGCCCGTTCCCCCCCCACCGATTAACCCCGGGGCCCGGCTGCAGGGCTCCTGCGAGCCTCCCGGGGGCGCGGAAACCCCTGTCCCGCCGCGGTCCCGGGAGAGTCGCTCCTGCCCAGCCCGCTCCGCAGGTGTCCCCCGCCGGCTGCACCGCCCGGCCCCACCCGCGGGGTCCCCCCCGCCCCGGGCTCGCCAGGCTCCTGCGCCGCGCCAGGGCCCCACCAGCGCCCCCCGCTCCAGACAGCGCGGCCTGCGCCTCTGCCCTGCGGCGCCCGGCCCCGGGGAGCCCCTCGCCCGGCCCCGCCCCGGCCGCAGCCCCCCCCCGGCGCACGGCACCGGACCCCCGCCGCTCACCTCCCGTCCTGCGCCGCCGCCTGTCCCCGGCCCCGCGGGCTGATCCCGGCTCCGGCTCCGGCTAGTCGCTGGCCGAGCCTCGCTCCATGGCGCTGCTGGGCCGGGCCGGGCCGGGCCCTCCCGTCGCTGTCCGGGGTAACCGCCCTCTAGCCCGGATCCACAAGCTCGCCCCGCTCCCGGCGCTCGGTGCGCTCCGCGCGGGGCTCGCCAGCCAGGCGGCCTTAAAGGCGCAGGGGCCCTTTCGCCTCCCCCCGCCGCGATGGGATGCGGGGGCCGCGGAATAGTGCACTGGGGGGAGGCGCGCGCACACACACAGGCTGCAACACACACACACGTGTACACACAGCAACACACACACAGGCTGCAACACACACACGTGTACACACACACACACACACAGAGGCTGCAACACACACAGAGGCTGCAACACACACACACAGGCTGCAACACACACACGTGTACACACAACACACACACAGGCTGCAACACACACACGTGTACACACACACACACAGGCTGCAACACACACACACGTGTACACACACACACACAGGCTGCAACACACACACACGTGTACACACAGCAACACACACACAGGCTGCAACACACACACACACGTGTACACACAGCAACACACACACAGGCTGCAACACACACACACGTACACACAGCAACACACACACAGGCTGCAACACACACACGTGTACACACAGCAACACACACGTGTACACTCAGCCAGCAACACAACACACACATATATACACACACACACCGAGCCAGCAACACACACAGCCAGCAACCCACACACAGTCAGCAACACAGATGTATATACACACACACACTGAGCCAGCAACACACGTGTACACACAGCCAGCAACACACACAGCCAGGAACACACAGCCAGCAACACACACACAGTCAGCAACACACATACACACACACACACCGAGCCAGCAACACCCATGTACACACACACACACACAGAGCCCGCATGTGTACCCACAAACACACGGGGGAGCTGAGATGCCAAAGGAAAGATCAGCTCTCACTGGAGCCAGGACCTGGTGTGTGCTGCGGGGTCCTTGGGGCGCTGTGTTAGATGCATAACTCCCATGCCCCCAACCCAGCAGACCCTTGTAATATACATTGTCAGCATCCAACCCACCCATGGGCCCCCTGCCCCAAACAGGGGAGCCCTATAACCCCCCGTCCCCCAGTGAACGCACCCCTGTAATATCCATGGAGCAAGGGCTCACCTTGTTCCCCTGGCCTGGGGGCTGCCTTTGGGGAATGTCAGGGGGAGGGTGCCCTAGTTCTGGGGCGGTGCCCGCTCCCTGTCTTACTCTGTTATTTATTAACTGGGTCCTAGGCATGCAGGTCAGAGGGAAACGGGCCCGGTTCTGCTCCCCTGCACCGCGGCATGAACGAGGCCTGCACGCAGCATCCTGGCTCTAGAGCATTAATCCAGCCCAGGTCCTGGGGGAGACAGGCTTAATGATTAATTACCGACGAATTCCGGCAGCTCCTGGGTGCCAGGAGGTCTCCGCCGTGCTGTGCCGTGCCGCTCTGGGGGTTGGCACCACTTTCTAGGGCACAGCCCATCTCGGTGCCTCGCCATCCCCCGCCCCGCACTCCCTGCTCCCTGCAGATTGGCTTTTCCACAGATAATGCTGTGAAAATCTTCTTACACGCACTTCTTCGAGCTGCCAGGCTGCTCCGGGAGCGAGTCCCCGGAGCCGGGCCCTTTGGGCTCACATGGGCGGCGTTATTTATTTATTTATGTATTTCTTTCCCTTCCTTCCTTCCTTCCTTCCTAAACTTCCATTGCATCAGATTCTGGTGCATGGGATCTGGGCAGGGGAGTCACGTGGGTGACATTAACCCTTTCAGGACCCCGACGGGAAAATGAAAAACCACTGGGCTTCCCCACAAGACAACAGGGAATAGAACCCAGGAGTCCGGGCTCCATGGCACCCCCTACCCTGCCAGACCTGGAATTCTGTGCATGTGCCCTGCCACCATTAACAATCCTGTGGCACCTTTTCCAAGAGGAGACATGCTCGGCCGAGTGTCCTGGGCAAACACAGCACCCTTCGTTCCAGTTACCCCCGGAATTCTCTCCCACTCCCTGATTGAAGCTGTTGCTGTGTGCTGTTAAAAGCTGCTGCGGCCCAGCCTAGAAGAGGCTGCATTTCAGCAGCAGGCGAGGCAATTCCTGCACATAGTTCAGCTATCAGCGCCTTACCTTTGTAAAGCTCTCTGGGATTAATTATTACAATGGGATTTTCATTGCCAGGTTCCAGAGCAGTGATAAGCTAACACATCTCCAAGCACCCAACACTTATTAACTAAGCTTCCCCCGCACCAGGAGGTGGATACAACCATTCCCATTGTAGAGGGGTAAACTGAGGCAGGGGACAGTGCCCTGACTTGGCCAAGGTCATGCAGTGAATCAGCAGCAAAGCTGAAGCAAGAACCCAGGAGTCCTGTAGTTCAGCTGTTACTATGTTCCTGCAGTTTTGGTTGCCAGATGCCAGCAGCCTGGAGGCCGTGCCCGGGGACCAGGAAGGGAAACAGGAGTGATATGGAGCGGCTGGGTCCAGCGCAAGGTGCAAAAAAGTCACCAACAAAACAAAACAGAAAAGCAGGAGCCAGGACCAATGGCAAACCCTCCCCCATGTATCAGATCCCTCCGACTGATTAGCCAGTTACAGTCACCGGCAGCATCCAGACCCTACCCCCAGGGCAGGGCCCTGCACTGGCGTCCCTGCAGGGGAGGTGACTCCGGATTGACTCCGGGGCAACTGAGCTCAGAATCCAGCCCGGAGCCCGTTGCACTCAGTGGGTGACTCCAAATTTCCTGGATCTGGCCCTATTGACTTTAGAGTCGGTTGGGAACGGTTCAGACGCAAAGCTGCACTAGGCCCGGTTCGCTTTGAAATCCACCCAGAAGCCCAGGTCCAAACCGAGCTGCGCGCCGCAGGATCCCGACCTGGCCCAGAATCACACAGCGTGAGCTGAAAGCCCGCTGCAAACACCCTCACATTACAGACAGGGAAACTAAGGCACAGAGCACCCCCTGCCGGGAGAGCCCCTCCCCCCAGCCAGCCCTCCTGCCCCGCTCCCCCCACCGCCCCCTGCCGGGAGAGCCCCACCCCCCAGCCAGCCCTCCTGCCCCGCTCCCCACAGCGCCCCCTGCCGGGAGAGCCCCACCCCCCAGCCAGCCCTCCTGCCCCACTCCCCCCACCGCCCCCTGCCGGGAGAGCCCCGCCCCCCAGCCAGCCCTCCTGCCCCGCTCCCCCCAGCGCCCCCTGTGGGAGAGGCCGGGGATGGACTAGCCGGGCCTTGCTGCCGCCTGGTTTCAGACCTTTCAGAGCTGGGTCAGCCCCAGTCTGAGCCTCCCCAGGCGCCCCCCCCCACATATGCCACCCCCCCCACCCCCCGCCACGCCCAGCCCCCTGGGCACCAAGAATAGCACTTAGGTTATCAGCACCCAACTTCCATTGGGCTTCCCATCACCTAGCAACAGACCTGTCACCCGCTCTGCCTCGGATTTGATTGATCCAAATTATGCTGTAAACAAAGTTGCCATGGCAACCCGTGGAAGGGGGTGAAAGTTCACAGGCAAAAAAAAATACAATGTTCCAGGATGTGATGGGGGAGGGGCTACAGCCAGCACCAGCGGGCCCTGGACGGGAGACAGGGGGTTCTTCAGCACCTCCTCCAAGGCTCCTTCGGGGAGGGAAGTGGGGTCTAGTGATCAAAGCAGGCAACCGGGAGCCCGGATGCCTGGGTTCTATTCCCTGCCTCGCTGTTCAACCGTAGACAAGTCACTTAACGCCCGCTACGTGCCTCAGTTTCCCCAGCTGTGAAATGGGGATCACACGACTGACTCCCCTGTGCGCGGGCTTTGGGACACAAGCAGCCGGGGACAGCAGCTGCCCCTCCCAGACCCCACGCCGCCAGCGCCCCGAGCGTGTCGCACTGCCCCTCTCTGCCTCCAAGGGGGGGGGGGAGAATAGTGTGTGTGTTTGCACACGTGCACGACTGTGTGTAACCGGGTGCATGGGTGACCTGTGCGTTTCCAAGCCCGGAGTAGAGGCCAGAGCCCAGAGTTCCCCAGAGCTGGGCCCCATCCCCTTGGGAGGGCAGCTGGGCCCAGCGGCTGAGGGAGCTCCCCTTGGAAGTCTGGCTCCAAGGAGTGGCCCCGAGCTGCAGCGCTGGGCAGACCCAATGGGTGGCCTGGCTGTGCCGGGGCCCCTGGCAGCGTGGGGGGGGGGGTGCATGCCAGGCACAGCCGGTGGCATTGGTCTGACAGCTGATTTCAAAGCATCCTGCGCCCTCTGGTGGCGTCTCCCAGCTGCATTGGGGTGCAAGGCCGGGACCGGTCGGGCTAGGGGGGCCCCTTTGAGGTACAAGCACCAGGACCCCCAGGATGACGGGGAGCCCCTAGAATGGGGCAGCCGGCAGCGTGCGCTGAGCATCCCGACGGCGTTCCTAGAACAGCTAAGGGGTGATCCTGGGCGAAGCCCAGCGCCGGGGCGACCCAGCCCAGCCTCGGCCTGCTGGTGCCGCTGCGTCTCAGCGGAGCCCCCCGAGACCAGCCCAGTGGATCCCGTCTCAGGGTGGCTGTAACAGCAGGTGGGGAAAAGGGGGGGTCACTGCCAGCCCTGAGGGGCTCCCCCTGGGGGTGTCACAAAGAACACATGGACTCTGCAGGTATGTGCTTGCGAATAACACCACGGTGCACACGCAAACGCACACACCCCATGAACACACTCTCCACCGCACACACCCCTGCACAAGTCTATACAAAAGCAAAGAAGCCCTGACTTGCACACTCACGCAGGCACACTCCTGTGTGTGTGACACACGACCACACACACACACACACACACACTCCTTCCCCTCCTCAGTCCCTCCTGGCAGCTTTTCTCCACCAATGCCCTGGTATCAATCATGTGACCCTTTGCTTTGCCCAATTGCTCATTCAAAGAGACTCTCCCCATCCATCCCTCTGCCCCATGCCTGCCCCACACACATGGGAGCTGGCTCCTCCCCAATGGCTCACAGTCCACAGCCAGGGGGACCAGCCCGGGCAGAGCAGGGGTCTCTCTTCACAAGCAGGATGCGGGGGTGGGGGGTGAAGAATGACGTGTCCCCCGAAAGGCTCCGCGCAGTCTGGCCAGCTCCTTGGCTGGTCCCCGGCCCCTGCCCGCCCCCTGCCCAGCTCTCGCCCCCACACCGAACTGGGAACAGGCGCCCGCTGGAAGATGCTCTGCAAAAATGCACCTTCGCCCGGCTGGGCCCAAGTGGTTCTGGGAGCTCAGCAGAGGCCGGGAGCTTCCACCTGCCAGCCAGTGCCCAGCTCAGGGTCCCCCCATCCAGGGGTTCCCCCGCCCGGCCCCACCTCAGGGTCCCCCCATCCAGGGGTCCCCCCACCCAGCCCACCAGGGCCCAGCTCAGGGGTCCCCCCATCCAGGGGTTCCCCCACCCGGCCCCACAGGATTCCCCCATCCAGGGGTTCCCCCGCCCGGCCCCACCTCAGGGTCCCCCCATCCAGGGGTCCCCCCCCCCGGCCCCACCTCAGGGTCCCCCATCCAGGGGTTCCCCCGCCCGGCCCCACCTCAGGGTCCCCCCATCCAGGGGTCCCCCCACCCGGCCCACCAGGGCCCAGCTGAGGGGTTCCCCCATCCAGGGGTCCCCCCACCCGGCCCCACCTCAGGGTCCCCCATCCAGGGGTTCCCCCGCCCGGCCCACCAGGGCCCAGCTGAGGGGTTCCCCCATCCCGGGGGCCCCCCGCCCAGCCCCACCTCAGGGGCCCCCCACCCAGGGGTCCCCCCGCCCGGCCTGCCAGGGCCCACCCAGGGGTCCCCCCGCCCGGCCCACCAGGGCCCAGCTGAGGGGTTCCCCCATCCAGGGGTCCCCCCGCCCAGCCCCACCTCAGGGTCCCCCCACCCAGGGGTCCCCCCGCCCGGCCTGCCAGGGCCCATCCAGGGGTCCCCCCGCCCGGCCCACCAGGGCCCAGCTCAGGGTCACCCCATCCAGGGGTCCCCCCACCCAGCCCACCAGGGCCCAGCTGAGGGGTGCCTGGGCTGGCTGGGGGGAGGGCACAACTCCGACCCCACGGGGATGGGCGGGGGGCGAGCCCCTGGGCCCCGAGAAGGGGAGGGGCAGCGGCAGACGGGAAAAGCCCCAGCGAGCCGCTGTGATGCCGAGCGGGAGGCAGAGCCAGCGACGGAGCCAGCGACCCCGGCGCGCCGCCCTCCCCTTCCCCCGCCGCCGCGGGCCAGGGCCGGGCCGCCCGCCCCGCCGCCGCGGAGATGTCGAGCCCGGGCGAGCCTGCAGCAGCCGCCTCCCCCGCGGCCTTTCAGGTGAGCAGAGCCCCCCCCCCCCTTGGGCATTGAACTCTCTGCAGCCCGGGCTGCAGGCGGGGGGGCGCAGGGGGTCTCGCCCCCCACCCTGCGCCTCCTGCACCCGCCTCTGGGGCACGTCCCACCCGGCCGCTCGGTCCTTGGCCCCCGGCCCCTGCCCAGGAGAGGGGGGGCCGGTCATGGAGCCTGGCCGTGTCCCCGAGGGAGTTTCTGCTGCAGGGCTCCGCCTGTCTTGGGGGCTCCGGGAATGGGACACCGGGGCCCTCCCCGGCCGGGCGGCTCCAGCTCTGACCGGTCCCAGGGTGGGGGGTCCTGGGCTGGGGTCAGGAAGGGGCCATGCCCTGGCCAGCCGCCTCGCACGGGCGCTCGCCCCAGCAGGCCGGGGCTGGCGCTGGGTGTGTCCTGTGGGCACAGCAGAGGGGACGGGGCTGCAGGAAGCCAGGCACGGGCAGCCAGGCCCCTGGCACGGGCAGCCAGGCCCCTGGCACGGGCAGCCAGGCCCCTGGCACAGGCGCCAGCCCCAGTGCAGTAGCGGCCGCCCCCTGCCCACTCAGCGGAGGGGCCGCAGGGCCAAGGCTGGGGGTGGCCACTGCTGCTGCTCCTTGCCCTGCCGTTTTTGGGGGGCCCCGGAATGCCCAAGCCCAGCCTCAGGGACACCTCCCGCACCAGGGAGTGACCCCCCCAGGCCCTGAGTACCCCCTCCCTCCGGCTCCGAGCCATTCCCCACCCCATGCTAGCCTGGGCAGAGCCTGGCCCAAGCCCCAGATGCTCAGAGAATCTCCGCTCCCCTTTGACCACTCAGCGGGTTTCCAGCCCTCCCTGCTGGAGAGAAAACCCAGGAACCGGCCAAGGCCCCAGAGCTGGAGCAGCCCGGCACCGTCCCAGCCCACGGGGCCTGCCCCCTGCTCCGGGAGACTGGAGCCAGCAATGCTGCGGCTGGGCTCCAGGCCCCTGCTGCCCCCCGCCCCCCAGGTCTGTCATCTCGTCTCCCGTCTCCCCACAGAGCCCCCGGAAGCTCCAGAAACACAAGAGCTGCTTCAAGCGCTCGGATGGCAGCACCTCTTCCGACACCACCTCCAGCTTCCTCAAGAGGCAGGTGGGAATCCGGCGGGGGGGGGGGGGGGCCCCCGGGGGGGGGGGGGGGGGGGGCTCCAGGGCAGGGGGTGGAGACTAGGGGGAGAGGAGGGAATTCTGTAATGGAGACCTGGGGGGTGCTGAGCAGGGCGGGCGTGGCCAGGGCACTGATGGGGGGAGCAGGCGGAGAGGAAGGGGGCAAGGAGCCCATAGAGGCCCTGGGGACTGGGCGTTATTGCAGCCCCACGGCGCCGGTGGCAGTGGCTGCCTCCGGGGCGATCCCCACAGTCCAGGGACATAGAGTGGGCAGGGCCGGGGGCCCCAGCAGAGGGGCCCTGCCATGCTGGGTGGGGCAGCTGACACCCTGCACCTCTCGCCCTAGGGCCCTCACTGCACCAGGACGGACCTGCCCCACGGGAGCCTGGCACTGCTGCCAGCAGCCAGCAGCCTCCTAAAGCCGGCCTGGGGCACAGAGAGCTGTGGTCGCTATAGGCATTGTCCCAGCACCGCCTCCGTTCAGAGAGTGCTCACCTAGCCCTGAAATGCAGCCACCTCTGGGGTGGGATGGGGCAGCTCCTGAACAGCAGCGTAGGGCAGAGAAGAATTCGGTATCCAGTTGAAACCGTGGGCACCCGTCTGGGCTAGAAGAGTGTCAGTGGAGCTGGAACATAGGCAGGGCACTGGGGGGGTCTAACCTCCCCAGGGGTCAGAGCCCTGCCATGCCCCCGGGCACTCTGCTGGGCTCTCGGCTTGGGACAGAGACAGGCCCCAAGCCACGGAGCTGGTGCCAGTGGCGTGCTGCGGGCAAGGAGCAGAACCGGGTGGCAGCAGCATCAGGGGCGTGCGAGGGTACGGCGCTGGGTCTCCTAGGCGTGGGTTTCTGGCTGCACCTGCCTCCGGTGCACGTATCGGCCACGTGCAGGGCTGTGTTGGGGGTGGGGCGGCACTCACACACTCACTGGGCAGCCCCCCCCCCCCTCCACACGGGTGCCAGCCTCTCTCGGCCGCCCACATGGAGCTGCTTTGAGGCTGAAGCATGGTATGAGCAGCTGTTGCTACCAGACACATGCCCCCCGCCCCCCCCCGGGTCCTGGCGCCTCTGACACAAACATAACCCCCCCCCCCCCGCAGCTGCCTGGGGGCTGGGGCTCGGATCCCTCGGCTGGCCCCGGACTCGTGCACTAGATCGGGGGCTGCTCCCCTCTGCTCTGCTGGGGTCACTCCTGTCCCTGGCTGCCCTTCCCCTGCAGCGCCACCCCCGTCCCCAGGCCTGGCTGGTGTTTTCCACGCTGGCCCGGGCGGGGGTGGGTTTGCAGGCGCCCAGGGGAAGGCATCTCTGCAAATCTGCCTGGCAGCTCCTCAATAATTCATACGCTGCTGGAGCACTCGCAAGATGCCCTAATTCTGAGACCCGTTCAGCTGCAGGAGACGCCCTGGCCTGTCCCCTGCCAGGGGGCCCTGCTCACCCCACCAAGCCCCCCTCCCACTCGCCCCCATACTGCCCACTGCAGGGGGGCTCTGAAATATTTCCAGAGGTAGGAGCCAGCGAGTCCTGTCGTCCCTGTGACGGGATCCTGCCGCATCGGGGCGGGGGGAGGGGGATCTGCCTGCGTCATAGGGGGCATGGGTGTGTGTCAGAGACGGACGGACGCAGGGCCAGATCCCACTCTCAGCTGCCCAGGTGTAAATCTGGAATGCTGCCCCGCCACAGCAGGGAGCCCAGGGCAGAGTCTGGTGCATCGAGCAGAGACCCTAGCCCGTGGGCCCTCTACAAATCGAGGGGGGGGGGCAGCAGCTTAGAGCAGGGGGATAGGCAGCATTTTCCTCCCAACAGCCCCCCAGTTCTCCCCACCCAGCATCTCACTCACACCCAGGGTTTGTATTTGTGGGGGGAAACCTGCTCTTTGCTTTTCCCATTGGAGCATCGAGTTATCACCCGCATTCCAGCCTGGCCTTGGGAGAGAGCAGCAAGGGGAGAACCCAGGAGTCCTGGCTTCCAATCCCCACCTCTGACTACTAGAGGCAGGTTTCCTTCCAGCCCCCCTGCTCTAAACACCAGACCGCACTCCCCCCCCCCCCCCCCCCCCCCCCCCCCCCCNCCTGGCTTCCAGCCCTCCTGCTCTAACCACTAGACTCCCTTCCCAGAGCTGGGGAGAGAGAGAACCCAGGAGTCCTGGCTTCCAGCCCTCCTGCTCTAACCACTGGACAAACAGTCCTTCCCGTATTACCAGACATGAGCAATGGCTTCTCTCTCAAGCCCGGGGCCAGGCGCAGATGCTTGGATGAGGGGGCGGAATTGGGAGCTGCGGCAGTGCCAGGAGCCCTGTGCTGGGTGCGAATTTTGCGCTGGACCCCGGGTGCTACGAGGAGACAGCCCCCCCCCCCCGATACTGGGAGCATCAGCAAGAAGCTCTCCCCAGACCTAGCTATATATAGAGGCAGTGCTGTGTCAGGGGAAGCCAGTGGAAACGCTGAATGCTCTGAAATTCCAGCTCCCCTGGCAGCGAGGGAGGGAAGGACTTGGGTCACAGGCCATCCCCAGGGGGGTAAGAACCACTCGGGGGCTGGGATGCTCCAGGGACCTGGAGGAGCGCACCAAGGGCTGTCCTGGGGCCAGGGTGCCGGGCTGCTGACATGCAGCGGGGGTGGCTGAGGCTCTGAGCTGGCCTCATCTGGAAGGAGGGGTGGGGAGGACCGTGCCCCACCCTGGAGCCACCAGCTGCTCCCCACAGCAGCAAAGGGCCCCTAGGTGAGGCTGGCAGGACCGGGGGCGGAGGATGGCCAGGCCGACGTGCCTGAGAGACGGGGGCCCAACTGGCTCAGAGGGGGCCAGGAGCCTCTGTTGCCCGGCCTGGCTTGGCACGGGCTGCCAGCTCCTGTGTGAGAGATGGATACTTTGCTCACCCACATTCCCATCACCTTTTTAACGGCGCTAATTAACGACAACCAACTCTCAGCCCTAGGATAAATCCATCAATGGCTACTAGCCAGGCTGGGCAGGGAAGCAAAACCATGCTCTGCAGTGTCCCTAGTCTCTCTGTCAGAAGCTGGAATGGGTGACAGGGGACGGGTCACTTGATCATTGCCTGTTAGGTTCACTCCCTCTGGGGCACCTGGCATTGGCCACTGTCGGAAGACAGGACACTGGGCTAGATGGACCTTTGGTCTGACCCGCTATGGCCGTTCTGATGGTTTTCCCCACTGCGTTCCCAGCAAGGATCCCACAGCATTTTGCAAAATCAATGAATGAACGGTGCCAGTACAATGGGAATGGTGCTACATGTGGGGAAACTGAAGCGCAGAGAGGCTAAACTACTTGCCCAAGATCACACAGCCAGGGATAGGGCCCAGGAGCCTGACTACCAGCCCCTCCCACATGCCCAGAGGCCACTCTGCAGGCATCCTGCCTCAGTTTCCCCTCTTCAGGGCCCCTTAAATCAATAACTCCACTAGGGGCTCTCCTGTGGCCAATAATACCCCTCCACGGGGGCTGGGTTTATTAACTGACAATACACAGAGTCCGCAAACAGTCCATCAATGCCACATTCGTCTCCAGCAGCCTGTGGGCACCCCAGGGCTCTGCGGAGCTGTTACTCCAATCCAGCCCCTTCCAGCCAGAACCCCCCAACCCTGCCGGGGCTCCATACTCTCCCCTCAGCTGAGCACCTGGCTGCAATGCCAAACCCACCCCCTGCTCTTTGCAGCCTCAGGCCCCGCCCCTCCTCTGGCTCTTTATAGAGAGGAGGTGCCCTCAATCAGGCCCCATCAAGAGGCTGCTAATGAGGCACAGATGAGCCGGAGAAGCCGCATTTTAAAGAGCCCAGTTCACTCTGTGACGCCCCATGTGCCCTAACCACTAGACACCACTCTCCTCTCAGAGCTGGGGATAGAACCCAGGAGTCCTGGCTCCCAGCCCCCCTGCTCTAACCACTGGACCCCACTCCCTACGAAGAGCAGGGGGGGGAGAGTCTCTTTCTAGGAGCTGCGGAGCAGGGAGTGACGCGAGTGTGTGGGATGGATGCCAGGGTCTCTGTCAGGGAGGGGGACACACAGATTTGGGGGCGGGGGAGGGGCGGTCTCACCCCTAGCCATGCACCTCCCACGGGGGTGCTCCACACCCCACCCGCCCCTGCATTCTGCTGCCAGTCCTGGGGTTTGCTCTCCCCCGGCCGGAGTCAAGGGGACTCCCCCTACCCCCAGCTGCCCGGAGTCTCTCCCCCTCTCTCCTCTCCTGGAAACCTGAGACGCCTCCTGTCCCCAGGGCTGCTCGCTGGCATCTCGGCACATCCATTAGTGGCAGGGCTGGCCAGGCCCGCGGGCTCCCTGCTCTCTTATTTATGAGTCTGCTTCACAAGAGCGAAATGGAAAGATGCCCCCCCCCCCCCAGCTGCTTGACGCCCCCGCCTGGGAGGCTGCTTTGTCTCACAACTGGGTCGCTGCAGCAGGAGTGCCGAGAAGGGCCCAGCCCCGGGGAAAGCTGCGTGTGGCTAGCACTGGGCTGTGCCGGGCGGGCGGGGCTGGGGAAAGCCGGCCGGGGAGGGGGAAGGAGAGCTGGGGGGTTTGCTCTGGATGTGGGGGACAGCGAGAGGGGGGTGTAGGGAGGCAGTGGCTTGAACAGTCCTGGAGCAAGGAGGCAAATGAGGCTGGCGCCGTCTCTGGGGTGGGGCAAGTCCCGGGTCTCGCTGCTGGCCCAGGGCCCCAGAGCAGAGCCAGCTGATGGGGCAGGGGCAGTTCCAGGCAGCCAGATGCTTGGGGAGCGAGGCCAGGACACCAGGGCTAACGGAACAGTTCCCAAAGGGGCTCGGGCAGCTTGCAGGGCACAAGGACACAGGGACTTGGGTTTGCTGGGAAAGGCTCCCCCAGTATCACGGTGCCCCCTGGCGTCGCACTGGGGTCAGTGCTGACTGGAAGGGGAGGAGCCCCCCTAGCCCCACCCCGACAGCACCTGGGGTTCCTGGGAGCGTCGCCCAGCCTGGCTTAGCAGGTGGTACTGACGTGTCCGCGGGCTCGCTGGGCGCCTGCAGGGGAATAGATGGAGCATGATGGGGCATTGCTGGCTAGGAGCTGAGCCCGCAGCGGGCGGGGGGGCTGGTGCAGCCCAGGGCTCTGCATGGGATGGGTGTGGTCCTCCCCCAGCCATTGCCGGGCGGTTCCCAGCTCGGAGCCAGGCCTGGCTCTCCTGGCTGGGAGCTCACCTGAGACAGACCCCGATCTCGGCCTGGCCCCAGAGGCTGCGGCATGGCAGGCTCCTGGCAGCGTCTCGGAGAGGTCCCTGGCTGGGCTAGGGGACTGTCTCTCTTCTCGATGGAGGAGCCGGGGGACAGCAGTTCCACCCCCACCACCCAGGGCGCCCTTTGCCTTGGCCCCAGACTTGCAGACTATGGGGGTCGAGGTGCTGGGTGCTCCCCTGCCCCTTGGGAGGTCCCCTGACCAGGCCCTGCAGTTGCCCAGAGTCTCTGACCTCTGTGACCCCAGAGCACATCTGGGGAGGGGTTAGTGATGGGGGTTGGGAGCAATGCAGTGGGGTGAGTGGGGGGGAACCTGGGCTACTCGTCAGGGGAAGGAGGGAGGCTCCAGCAGCTGGGACGGGGGAGCGGGAGGTAGAACGGGGGTGCAGGGTGCTTGGCGCTCGCACTCCAGGTTCCAGCTGCATGGGAGGGGGGTGGATGTATCAGTGCAGCCCTTGTGCCGTCCCTGTCCCTGGGCTCAGCTGACCAGGCGGGATGTGGGCACCGGCCCTGGAGCAGGGGAGCCACGGCCCAGCCTGGCCCCTCCTGGGGAGGGAGCTTCTGCTCTGACTCTCTTGGTCCTCGAGCCAACATTGTGCCAGGCTGGGCCCCCAAGGAGAGCCGAGTGGCTGGGCCGGTGAGGAGGAGTCCAGAGCCTTTGTGACGCCCGCGCCCCCTCCCCCACGATGCCACCGCCCCATCGCACACCCCTGCCCCGTCCCGTGTGACATCCCCGCCCCATCCCACAAGATGCTTGTGCACCGTCCCGCGAGAGCCCACGAGCCGCTCGTGCGCTGTCCCGGGAGCCGTCCCGTGGGAGCCCGTGGGCTGGGCTTCCTGCCTGTGTCCTGCGAGAGCCTGCGAACGGGGCTGGGCTGCTGAGCCAGGCGCCGGGTGAGGAGGCAGCCGCCCTGCATGTCTCTCTCCAATTCCAGTGTCTTCCTGCTCAACGAGGTAACGAGGGTCCCGCAGCTCGCGGGTCGGCCCCGTCGCTGCGCCGCTCCGTGTGTGGGTCTAGCAGGGATGGGGGGGGGCGGAGGATGCACCGTAGGGTGGGGGGAGGAGGAGGGAGTTGGACTGACCCTGAAAGAGGGTTCAGGCTGCAGACGGCTAGAGGCTTGTGCCGTCCCCCCACCCCTGGCAAGCGGCTACCGGGCGGTGAGGGCCGAGGTGCTGGAGTTCGGGCACAGCATGGAGGTAGGTGGGAGAGCTGGCGCGGGCGGACAGGAACAGCAGGGCAGGCGCCAGAGGTGCTGGCTGGGACTGAGGGCTCAGCCCCCGCGCTGAATGGGAGCCTTTGCCCTCCCGCAGCGCGCCCGGCCCCACGGCGCTCACCCCGTCACGCTGCCCACTGCATCAACTCCCCCCCGGAGCCCCCCCTGCCCCGCCCCCTGCAGCGCCCCCTGCAGGGACAGGCTGGCACTGGAGTAGCCGGGCGCACCCCCCTATAGCCAGGGTACCTGCCCCGCCCCCTGCAGCGCCCCCTGCTGGGACAGGCTGGGTGTACACCCTTCCCACCTGGTGAAGCTTTTCGGGTGGTGGGGTCTCTCCTGCCCCCTGGTTTACGGTGTGTGGGGGGAGGGGGAACTTGTCTCCTGCTTCTCCCACGGTCAATGAATATTTCATCCCTATTAAATAATAATCAACATCGGAACTGGGGGTGGAGTGAGCAGCCCCCCCCGGCTCTGCAGGGGTGGGGGGCTGGGTGAGCAGGCCCCCGGCTCTGCAGGGGTGGGGGGCAGGGTGAGCAGGCCCCCGGCTCTGCAGGGGTGGGGGGCAGGGTGAGCAGCCCCCCCCCGGCTCTGCAGGGGTGGGGGGCAGAGTGAGCAGCCCCCCCGGCTCTGCAGGGGTGGGGGGCAGAGTGAGCAGCCCCCCCCGGCTCTGCAGGGGTGGGGGGCTGGGTGAGCAGCCCCCCCGGCTCTGCAGGGGTGGGGGGCTCGGTGAGCAGCCCCCCCCGGCTCCGCAGGGGTGGGGGGCTGGGTGAGCAGGCCCCCGGCGCTGCAGGGGTGGGGGGCAGGGTGAGCAGCCCCCCCGCCCCTGCAGGGGTGGGGGGCGGGGTGAGCAGGCCCCCGGCTCTGCAGGGGGGGGGGGCTGGGTGAGCAGGCCCCCGGCTCTGCAGGGGTGGGGGGCTGGCTGAGCAGCCCCCCCGGCTCTGCAGGGGTGCGGGGCAGAGTGAGCAGGCCCCCGGCTCTGCAGGGGTGGGGGGAAGGGTGAGCAGCCCCCCCGGCTCTGCAGGGGCGGGGGGTGGAGTGAGCAGCCCCCCCCGGCTCTGCAGGGGTAGGGGGCTGGGTGAGCAGACCCCCCGGCTCTGCAGGGGTGGGGGGCAGGGTGCGCCGCCCCCCCGGCTCTGCAGGGGGGGGGGGCAGGGTGAGCAGGCCCCCGGCTCTGCAGGGGGGGGGGGCCGGGTGAGCAGCCCCCCGGCTCTGCAGGGGCGGGGGGCAGAGGGAGCAGCCCCCCCCGGCTCTGCAGGGGTGGGCGGCTGGGTGAGCAGCCCCCCGGCTCTGCAGGGGTGGGGGGCAGACTGAGCAGCCCCCCCGGCTCTGCAGGGGTGGGGGGCAGGGTGAGCAGCCCCCCCGGCTCTGCAGGGGTGGGGGGCTGGGTGAGCAGCTCCCCGGCTCACCAGGGGGAAGGGCAAGAGATTAAATTGCCCCAGATCCCTCGGCCCCACCCCCGCAAGCGAACGGCCCCAGCGACCCCCAGCCCTTTGGGGAGCGGGACACTGCTCTGCACGCACCCCAGGGCCACGCAGCAGTGGGGTGCTCTGTAGGGTGCCTGGAAGGCAGGCTGTTCCGATGAGTAATGGGGTGCAGGCCAGGGGGTTCGGGGTCACCCCACTGCAGCCAGGTGAGCATGGGGGGGGGGCTGGGGCAGTGAGTTCCCTCCCATGGGGCAGGGAGATGCCCTTGTCCTGTCCTACTGCGCGGGGGATGGGGGGGTTGGACCACGATTTACTGCCCTTCCCCCCCCCCCAGTTAGTGTGAGCGGCGGGGGAGGGGGGTCAGGGTGCGAGCTGACGGGCCCCCCACCCTTCGCGGGGCAGCAGAGCCCCCCCCCCAGCCAGGTGCTCCCCGGGGGCCGCCCTCAGCCCCCCCCCCGCTGCTAATGGGGCGCCGGAGCCCCTTAGTGGGGGGGGAGGGGGCGTCAGCCGGCGCCGGCGGAGGGAGGGGCGGGAGAGGAGGCGGCTGGGGGGGCAGGGGAGGGAGCAGCGAGCGAGGGGTGGGGGGCGCGGAGCGGGCGCAGCCGGCGGAGGGGGGCGGCCACGCACCCGGGGAGCGGCCGGGCAGAGCCGAGCTGCGGGCGCGGGGGGCTCGGCTCGGGCTCGCTGGCCCCGTCTATGTCTTTTTCTGACTCCAGCGCAACCTTCCTGCTGAACGAGGTAACGGCCCCTCCCACCCTTGTCCCTGAACCCCCCCGCTCTGTCCCCCCGGGTCCCTCCCACCCTTTTCCCTGGACCCCCCCCCCCCGTCCCCCGTCGCCGCCCCCTCCCCCGTCCCCCCCCCCCCCCGCGTCCCCCCCCCCCCGCTCCCCCCCGCGCCCCCCCGCTCTGTCCCCCCCCCCCGGCCCCTCCCCCCCCCGTGCCCGGGCCCCCCCCCCCCCGGCCCCTCCCCCCCTTGTCCCTGGAACCCCCCCCCGCCCTGTCCCCCCGGCCCCTCCCACCCTTGTCCCTGGACCCCCCCGCTCTGTCCCCCCGGGTCCCTCCCACCCTTGTCCCTGGACCCCCACCCGCCCTGTCCCCCCGGCCCCTCCCACCCTTGTCCCTGGACCCCCCCGCCCTGTCCCCCCGGGTCCCTCCCACCCTTGTCCCTGGACCCCCCCCCCCGTCTCTCCAGTGTCCCCCCGCTCGCCCCCCCCCAGTCGCTCAGCGTTTTAATGGGATTCCGGGAGAGGGGGGACGCGAGGAAAAATATAGATGGGGGCAGGGGGAGACCCTGGGGCTGGGGACCAGGAGGGGGCTGGGGAGATGAAGGGCACAAGGGACCCGGGCTGGGGGGATCAGGGGAGTGGGAGAGCTGGGGGAAGCGGGAGAGGGATGGGGGGGGCAGGCGATTTGGGAGGGGGAGGTTTGGAGGGGAGGGGACTGGGGGTGACAGACAGGCAGTTGCTGCTGAGTGGGGGTTGCTGTTGCAGGGGGTTGAGGGGGGAGATTTTTTTGTGGTGGGAGGCAGGGCGCTGGAGCCCCCTCCCCCCGCTCATCTGGCTGGGGTTCAAGGTTCCCGCCCACCTTCCTCTCTCCAGCTGCCAGGGGGCACTTCTGGAGGGAGGGGGGATCTAGCCAGTGGGACCAGACCCAGGAGTCTGGGGGGGCTGCCCTGCTGGGAGTGGGGGGGGGGATTCTCTTTCCTCTTCCACACCCCCTGCTTGCCCCCAGAGCCCAGGGGAGGTGGGATGGGGCAGCCCAATCCGCTCCCCTCACCCCCAGCACCAGGGCAGCCTGTCCCCGCTCCACCCCCGGGCTGGCTCCAGCCTGGCTGGAAAGGCCTGAGGCCACGGGGTGCCCCATGGCGGAGGCTGAGCGCAGGGCCCCAATGTTCTTTGTGCTGGGAGCTGGGTGGGGCCTGCCCCAGTGAGACCCACAGGTGGGTGTGTCACAGCCCCCCCACCCCCGCCACAGTGCCACTGAGGATGCCAGGCTGAGGCAGTGCCGCGGTTCGGGGCCCGGTGTGGCTGCCCCGGGGCTGGTTTGTAGGATGCGCTGTAGGGGGGGGGGGGGTGCCTGGGCCATGGGATACAGGGGGATTGTGCTTCATGCCGGGGGTAAACGGTGTTTCTCTAGCTGCCCAGAGCAGCAATCAGCTGGGGGCGGGGGGCTCACGGCGGCTCAGTGAGATGCGCAGGCGAAGCCCCCAGCCCATCATTTCCAGCGCTCTGGTTTTCCCCTCCGCCCCCTTCCCGCGTTGCTAACGAAGGACTCAGAAATGTTAATTACCTTCTCATTTCCATGGAAAGAGCTGCTCAGGGGCTGGGAGCCTGGGACTAGATCTGTGCACAGAGGGACATGGATCCTGGCACTAGTGCACAGGGGGACACGGATCCTGGCACTAGTGCACAGGGGGAACCGTAAATCCGTGCACAGGGGGACACGGATCCTGGCACTAGTGCACGGGGGGACTGTATATCTGCACAGAGGGACACGGGTCCTGGCACTAGTGCACGGGGGGACTGTAAATCTGTGCACAGGGGGACACGGATCCTGGCACTAGTGCACAGGCGGGACCGTAAATCTGTGCACAGAGGGACCCGGGTCCTGGCACTAGTGCACGGGGGACTGTATATCTGTGCACAGAGGGACACGGATCCTGGCACTAGTGCACAAGGGGACTGTAAATCTGTGCACAGAGGGACACGGATCCTGGCACTAGTGCACAGGGGGACTGTACGTCTGTGCACAGAGGGACACGGATCCTGGCTCTAGTGCACAGGGGGACTGTAAATCTGTGCACAGAGGGACACGGGTCCTGGCACTAGTGCACAGGGGGACTGTAAATCTGTGCACAGAGGGATGCATGTCCTGACTCTCCCCACACATTACATGGGTCACCCCCGCCCCTGGAGCCCCTTCTCTTTGCCCTCCTCTCCTGTAGCTACAGCGATGAACCTGCAGCCTCTCCCTCCTGCTGCCTCTGTCTCTCCTCCTTCCCTGGCACCAGCTCTTTGTTCCCTTCAGCTGTTCTCTGCCTCTCGCTCCTCCCTGCCACGCCCCCTCCCCCCCCTGCTCCTGCTGTCCTCCCTTCCACGCTCCCCCCCCCCCACGCCACTGCCAGCCCCATCAGGCAGGTGCAGCCAGGTCCCAGGACCTGCCGGCCCCCAGCCCCCCCCCCGCTGAGGCCTCCCGTCGCCAGCCCTGTTCTGCCAGCCCCGCGGGAGCGAGAGCCCCTGGCTCCCCCCCCCCCCCCCCCCCGCCGCCCCCCCCCCGCCCCCCCCCGCCCCCCCCCCCCCGCCCCCCCCCCCCCCCGGGCCCCCCCCCCCCCCCCGCCGAGCAGGGTGGGACCGATACAGTTTGCGCCCGCCTGGGGGGTCCTTCCCACTCCTCCGCTCACTCCTGCCTCTCTCCGACCCCCGCACGCCCTGGGCTCCTCCATGTATGACGACTCCTATATCCATGGCTTCGAGGACTCCGAGGTGGTGAGTGGGGGTACCGGCTTGGGGGGGGGGGTTGGCAGGGAGCCCCCTCCCCACAGGGCTGGGAGTGCCAGGGGTGCTGCTCTTGGTTGGGGCCTCTTGGTTTCTGGGAGGCCTCCCCCCCCCCCCCGGTTATTTATACAGCGCCATAGCCGCGGTGGCATTTCCAGCAGCGCTCCCGTAAGGTGGCGAGAGCGGGTGCGGGGGGGCTGGATGCTGAGCAACAGCTGGCACCCTGGGGGGCCCAGAGTCCTGGATGGGCACCTACGTGCTGGCATGGGGTGGGGGTGCTGTGCGGGGGGCGGGGGTGTTACAGCCCCTCCCCCCGCCATGGGGCAGTGGGTTTTGTCTCTGCGCCTGGCAGGGGAGCGCCAGGTTGTGGTGGGGCTGTAAGGAGTCAGAGATGCTCTTGGCTTTGTCGGGATGTGGGGGGCCGGGATGCTGGGGGCACCCCCCAGCTCGGGGTGAGGCGCCCGGCAAAGGGGGTGCGCTGTGCCCTGAGCTGGGGGAAAGTCGCTCTGCGGGTGCCAGGTGTGGGGGCACTGTGCATAGAGGGGCTGCTCTGTGACCCCAGTTAGGTCATAGCTCGGCAGAGCCCATGGCCGGCCTCAGCTGCAGGGTACGGGAGAGCCCCTCGCTGCGCCCGCCTGCAGAGGGTACCCTGGGCCCGTCCCAGCCAGGCCATGGGGCTGCGCCCCCCTCGGGACAGAGCCACGTGCCCCCCCGGCTGCACCACAGGGCCAAGTCAGCTGGGCCAAGGAAGGGGGTTGGGACCAGGATCAGAGCTGGGGCAGGAGAAGGCCAGGGCGTGGGGGCGTGGGGGGGGGGAGGCAGAGGGACATGGGGCAAGAGGGGGACAGGCGGGAGGGGAGCATGGGGGTGCTGGGACAAGCTGTGCCCATGGCAGTCAGGCTGAGCCTCGGGGGGGGGGGGGGGGGGGGGGGGGGGGGTNGGGGGAGTGGAGCTGTTTTCCAGAAACAGAGCTGGGGACCTATAAATATTTCACTGCAGCTTCTGCTTTTGTTCTGGGGACGCAGCAGGAGCCATTCATTGAATCAGGCGGCTCCCGCCGAGGGGGTGGGGGGCAGACTACAGCCCCCCTTCCAGCTCACCCCAACAGCCACTGCACGTTCCCCTGCCTCATGCGCCCAGCACCAGGGTCAACAGGGCACACAGGGGTTTTTCACCAGTAACGCTGCCTAGGCCAGGGGGTGGGAACTTGTGGGGTTCACTGGGGTAACACAGGGCCAGGGGCTCACGAGGAGTAGAGTGCGGGGGGAGCTCCAGGGGACAGGGTGTGGGGAAAGCTGGGGGGGCTGGATGCTGTTGGGAGGTGGGGGGCAGGGCAGGCCGTCCCACGTTAGCCATGGCTGGTGAATGGGGCAGAGGCTCTGTCCCGCGCAGTCTGGGGGCTGGAGTGACTCACCAGCGTGGAACTGGGTCGTGCGAGGCGCTGCCCGGTGGGGTCGGGCGCCCACCGCGGGCACATCTGCTTGGCTCTGAGGTGCGTGGGCTGGCGCCAGGGGGCCGGATAATCCGATGAAACAACAAAACCGCCCCCTCTGAGGCTGCTGGCGCCTGGCATTTCCCAGGGTCTGCGGAGCCACAGGGAGCCTGGGACGGGCTGTGAGGAGCGTGGGCGACACGGGACCTGGCGGCTCCTCTGGGTCTGTCCCCCCAGCCGGCAAAGGGTTAAAGGTCACTGCAGGGTCAGCATTTCCCAGGGGGGCACTCAGCTGGGAAAGGAAGGGAAGGTGTTTCTGGCTGGCATGGGGAGGCCGCCCCACCTCTGGTCTCCCTCGTCTGATGCCCTGTCCTGCTCAGACCTTGCTGTCTGGCCCAGTGGGCTGTGAAAGATGGTGAGGTCTCTTCCCCCCCCCCAGTCATGTCCCTCCCCCTGCCATGCAGAGCCAGAGGGTTCACAGTGCCCAGGCTGGGGGGGCGGTGGGGCAGGGCTCCTGCACTGAATAATGGGGCTGACCAGTGGGGTCGAAATACACCAGGGGCTGGAGTGAGTCTCACCCACACACCCTCTCCCTGTGACCAGGGCGTTCACAGGGCTGCCTGGAGGAACTCAAACCCGAAATTGCAGAACTGCTAACTACGGGAACCTATCGCTGAAATCCACCTCCGCCCCAGTCGAGGACTGGAGGGGAGCAAATGTGACGCTGATTTTTAAAAATCCCAAGGGGATCCTGGCAATTACAGGCCAGTGAGTCTAACTTCAGTCCCAAGCAAACTGGTCGAAACGATAGTGAAGAACAGAATTATCAGCCA
Organism: Platysternon megacephalum; assembly: GCA_003942145.1. NCBI lineage: Eukaryota > Metazoa > Chordata > Testudines > Platysternidae > Platysternon > Platysternon megacephalum. The sequence goes on from QXTE01000170.1 coordinate 1,332,544, forward strand.
CAGAGATGGGGAAGAGTCGACCTGGCTTGTGTCACGGGAAATCGCGCCTCGCCAATCTATTAGAATTCTTTGAGGGAGTCGACAAGCATATGGACAAGGGGGATCCAGTCAACTAGCAAATCTGGATTTTCAGACTGACCTTGAAGAGATCCCTCATCCAAAGGCTCTGAAGGAAACTACGTAGCCTGGGATGTGAGGGAAGCTCCTCTGGTGGGTCAGTAACTGGTGGAAGGACAGGAAACAAAGAGTGGGAATAGACCAGCGGGAACCACAGGGATCTGTACAGGGCCTAGGGCTGCTCACCATATTCATTAGTGATCTGGGGAAAGGGGTAAACAGGGAAGTGACAAAATTACTGGAGATGGTTCAGCCCAAAGCAGGCTGTGAAGAGCTACAAAGGGACCACCCCAAACTCGGGGCAGGGCAAGCAAATGGCAGCTGGAATTGGGCGCTGAGCAGTGCAAAGGAACGAGCCCTGGAAGAGCGAAGCCCAACTCCACACAGACAGTGGTGGGGTCTCACGTCGCTGGGACCACCTGAAAACAGAGCCTGGAGTCACCAAAACTTCTGCTCAATGGTCAGGGAGGCCAGCCGGTGCCTCTGGGATCTGCCGCGGTGTTTGTTCACTCGCTCCCTGTAGGCCTGGCAGGCGGGGAGCGAGTGGAGCTGGCAGCCACAGTGGCTCAATGTTTACCCCAGGCGGGTGCTGGCACGGCCGTGCCGCTGACTTCACCCTCTGCCATCTGCGGTGGAACCCGGCCAGGCGCGGAGGAGACGCCCAGCAGGGCAGGGAGGGGGGATAAGGGACCATTCCCGCCCCCGGGGGCTGCTCTGCCTGAGCAGGGCTGGGGGAGGGCAGGACTGTCTGACGCCACCAGCTGCTCTGTGCCTGCTGCCTCTTAAAGAGACATGCACGGCCCTGGGTTCCCCCTATGCCACGCTCCCCATCCCCCAGTGCAGACACACCAGCCCCATGTAACCCCCTCTCCCCCCACCCTTCAGTGCGGCCGTGCAGCGCTGGTGCAGAAAGTGACTTGTGCCAGCGCATCTTACCATAGCCTCGGAGCTTGCACGGCTGCAAGCCGCATTTCACACTAGCAGCTAGACTTGGGGGTCGCAGGGGGGCAGCTGCAAGGTGTTACTTTTAATCACCTCAGGGGCTATCAGCAGCACCCCCCCCCCCAGACTATCCCAGGGCGGGTCTGGGGGAGTCAGTGCTGGCCGCAGGAGCACAGATCTGGGTGGACTTTGAGAGGTGGGGGTGGGCAGGGGGGTCGGGGGTCTGGGCGCAGCCTCGCTGTGCCGGGGAGCTCCCCATCCTGCGGCGATGGCACTCAGGCTCCCCTGCCCCGCAGGGCTCAGCCGACTCCTACACCAGCCGGCCGTCCCTGGACTCAGACGTGTCCCTGGAGGAGGAGCGCGAGACGGCCCAGCACGAGGTGGAGAACCAGGCACAACAGCAGCTGGAGAGGGCCAAGGTAGCCGGGGGGGGGCAAGCCGGGGGCAGCCCTGGCTCTGCACGGGAGGGGTGCTGCTGGCTGTACCGAACCACGAACCTGGGGCCCTCTAGACCCTTCCTTGCAGCCTGCTCCAGCAGCAGTAGAGGGCCTTGGACACACGCAGCTGGGCAGCTTTGCTGCCAGCCACTAGGGGACAGCGGTGAACACGCACAAACACGTGTGCACACGCTTAGCCAGATGATGGAGTATCATAGAGGTGAGGGTCCCGGAGTCTGGCCCCTCTCCCCTTGGCCCATCCAGCCTGACATCCTGCCATTGCCCTTGCCTGGGGGTCACAGGGAAGCGGGATCCCTCATACCATTGGGCCCACGGTGTGACGCTGGCTGCAGATGGCATGGGGGGGGGGGGCATGGACGCCCAGCTGCCCTGTACTGACCCCCACCCCCCTGCTCTCCCCCAGCACAAGCCGGTAGCGTTTGCCGTACGCACCAATGTCAGCTACTGCGGGGCCCTGGATGAGGAGTGCCCCGTGCAGGGCTCCGCCATCAACTTCGAAGCCAAAGACTTCCTGCACATCAAGGAGGTGAGTCTGGACTTGGGCTAGAGGGGGAGGGGCTGGGAGCCAGGACGCCTGGGTTCTGATGCTGGCTTTGCCACCAGCTCCCTCAGGGACAGGGGGCTTCCCTCCCCCTGAATCCCATCCCTCTGGGCCCAGGGCCAGCTACTACGTCCCACCCCCCCGTCACAGCCCCTGCTGGTGTCTCCCCAGAAATACAGCAATGACTGGTGGATCGGGCGGCTAGTGAAGGAGGGGGGGGACGTTGCTTTCATCCCCAGTCCCCAGCGGCTAGAAGCCATGCGGCTGAAGCAGGAGCAGAAAGCCAGGTAAAGGGGCCGGCGGGGGGAATTCTATGGGCCTTTCCCCCTCCCCTGCCACTTGGCCCCCTAGGGTCATAGCCACCAGCAGAACGGCCACCCTGCACCTTCAGCACCACAGCCCAGAGCTCTGCCGTGAGCTAAAGGGCAGCTCCCTTAGCCGGCAGCAGTAGCAGGTTGTTATCCTGTGTCGGGACCAGCCATGGGGGTGGGCATGGTGCACGCTGTGAGGGCATGTGACACACAGAGCTCCCGGTGGATACCCCCCCCCCCCCCCCCCCCCCCCCCCCCCCCCCCCCCCCCCCCCCCCCCCCCCNGCAAGCGGCGATCGCCTCCCCCATCCTTAGGTAACGGCTGCAGCGCAGGCCGGTGGGCAGGTCCCACGCGCAACCCCAGCCCCCCCCCCAAACCTCCCTCCCTTCACACTCAGCTCCAGCTCCCCCACCTCTGCACACCGCCCCTCCCCCAACCTGCCCTCCCCCCTCACACACTCACTGCCCAGCTCCCCATGGTGGGGGACAGGCCAGGCTGGAGGGGCCCTATGGGCTGATCCCTCCTCCCCTGTGAACTCACCTCCTGGGGCTGCCGAGGCGCCAGTGCCAGCAGTCCCACCCTGCCAGCTGCCATGTCCCCTAGACCCCCTCTGGGGCGAGGCGCTAGCTTCACCCTGGGCCACCCCCGCCAGCGGGGATCATGGGCTGGGTCTTGCTGGGATAGGCGCGAAGGGGGGGGGGCTGCTGCTCAGCTCACCAAGGGAGAGGGCTGAGCACAACGCTGGGCCAGGCGACCTAGCGCTTCCCCCCCCCCCCCTGCAATCAGGGGGACTCCGGGGTGACCCTGGGGGAACCATGCTCAGGATTGGGGCCTGACCCCCCGCAGTCAGGGGGGCTCCGGCTTGACCCCGCTGTCCCCACACTCAGTCTCCCCCAGCGCCTCGCTCTCTGCGGCTCCCAATTTGCTTTCACCAACCCTGTTTCTTCTTCCCTTTCCAAAAAGCTAAACAGAAGCAAAAGCAGGTGAGTGGTCAGGGCAGGTTTTGCCTGGTTGCCAGCAGGGGGCAGCGTGAGCGCTCCGCACACCCTGCAGGCTCAGAGCGGGTGCTGACGTGGAATGCAGCCACTGCTGGGGCAGAGCACGCCAGCATGTAACTGCCGAGCCATTTAGGACCAGAGGGGAAGGAGAGATCCCTGTGCTCAACTCAGGCTGCAGGGTCGGGGTTAGGGAGGCCCGGCCTCAGTGGCCTATGGGGGCGCGGATTTGGCCAGGACACCTGGGTTCTCCGGGGATCTTTGATGAACACCAGCCTATTGGTTCTAAGGCCCCTCCAAAACTGGCCATCCAGCGTCCCTCTGTCTTCGCCTCCAGGCCGGTTTCCCCCCTGCGCTGAGGGGCCCTCACCTGCCCCCAAACCCCCCCCCCTCTCTCGCGCAGGCAGAGCACATCCCGCCCTACGACGTGGTTCCCTCCATGAGACCAGTGGTGCTGCTGGGCCCCTCCCTGAAAGGATATGAGGTAGGAGGGGCATGGGTGGAGCCTCATGGGGGGGGGGATTCCCCAGCAATGGCCCCACCCCCTGGCACAGCAGGTGCTGGAAAGGGCAGGGGCTGTCTGGAAAAGGGGAATGTGGGCTGAGAACTGGGTGAGATTGGGGGGGCCCCCAGGGGAGGCAGGAACCCCATTGTTTTGGGGAGCCCTGTTGCTCAGGGAAGGGGAGATGCCCCATCGCTGGGGGGAGGCAGAAGGAGGGAGAGGAGCCCCATTGCCCAGGGCTGGGGCAGGACCCAGGGAATAAACTGTGGGGACACCTCTGACCCCGCCGAGGGCTGCATGTGGCAGGGAGATCTCCCAGGCACCCCCATCTTACGCCTTGGTCAGCTCCCGGTACAGCACCCCATGCAGTAAGCACTGCCCCCCCCCCCCCCGAAGTTTGTGCTCCCATTACGCTGCCTTCGCAGCTACCATGGGGCCAGAACCCAAAGCCCAGGCCCTGCCATCCAGCTAAGGGAGAGTCCCTGCCTGCTGTCGGCAGGAGAGGGGCTTTGACACACAGCGGAGCAGTTCAGACCCTGTCCAGCAGTGGGCAGCGGTGCACGCAGTCACCCCTGGAGACGCCTGGATGCACAGACACAGGCCCAGCGGCTCTGTCCTTGTCTGCACCTGCCCCCTGCACCCTCCTGCCCGCCCCGGAGCCCTGCTGCCCACCAGACCGCGGCGAGCAGATGGCACGGCCACGGCATCCTGGCACAGCCGCCATCTCACTCCCGTCCCTGCTGGCACGTCCTTCCCTGGTGCCATCTGCTGCCCGGCCGTGCCCGTGCGGGAGGAAGGGCTGGCGCAGGACTTGCCCCTCGCTGACCCCCAGCCCCCGGGGAGGGGCACGACCCCTCTCTGGGATGGAGCACCAGGCCGGTGTAGGGGCTGGCTGACCGCGCTGGCTCTTCCTGCCCCCCAGGTGACGGACATGATGCAGAAAGCGCTCTTCGACTTCCTCAAGCACAGGTTTGATGGCAGGTGAGTCGTCCCCCCCCCCCCCCCCCCCCCCCCCCCCCCCCCCCCCCCCCCCCCCCCNCCAGAGCCATTGGGGCTCGACTCCCCCTTGGGGCAGCCCTGAGCCCGGCTGGCCAGGGGGGTGCGTGTGTCAGAGCTGCCCTGGCCCCCGGGGGACGGCCCTGCCCCGCATGTTACCATCTCTCTCCCTCGTCAGGATCTCCATCACCCGTGTCACCGCCGACCTGTCCCTCGCCAAGCGCTCCGTCCTCAACAACCCGGGCAAGCGCGCCATCATCGAGCGCTCCGCCACCCGCTCCAGCATCGGTGAGTCGTGCCGCGGGCGGGGGGCAGAGCGGGGGTAGCCCCCCCCCCACACACACACCTTGGGGTCTGGCGGAGCGGCAGCGGCCTGCCCCGGGGTCCCCCGGCCAGGTCAGACTGGAGGCTTCCAGACGCAACCCCCCGGCTCCCTGAGCGAAGGACACGGCCCACCCCCACCCCACCCCGCCGGACGCCCCGGGACCCGGCGTCTGGGGGTGCAGAGATTGGCTAGGGGCTGCTTGGGCCGGGGGACACAGGGGGCTGCTGGGACACAGAGCTCAAAACCCCTCCGGCTCCCCGGTGCTGTGCTGTGCACCCCAGGGAGGGGGCGGGGAGCCGCAGGGGAGGGTGGCAGGAGGGAGAGGTGGGGGGGGTCTCACGCGCTCCCTCCCCCCAGCCGAGGTGCAGAGCGAGATCGAGCGCATCTTCGAGCTGGCCAAGGCCCTGCAGCTGGTGGTGCTGGACGCCGACACCATCAACCACCCGGCCCAGCTGGCCAAGACCTCGCTGGCCCCCATCGTGGTCTACGTCAAGGTGTCCTCACCCAAGGTGAGCGAGGCTGGGGGGGGCCCTGGGGCCGGGCTGCGCTGGGGGGGGGGGGCCCTACTGAGCCCCTGCAGCACAGTGCCCCCTAGCGAAGCATTGGCGCAGCATTGCCTGCTGCAGGGAGCACCCCCCCCGCCTTTCTTTAGTGACCTCCCATCCATGCCTGAAGTGGGGGCTCCGCATAGGGGCAGGGGGGCTGCCTGGCCCAGGAGGGGGGGCTCCCTGTGGGGCTGGGGGGGGGGCTCTGCCTGGCCAGGGGGGGGGTCCTCATAGGGGCAGGGGGGGTCTGCCTGGCCCAGGAGGGGGGGCTCCCGGTGGGGCTGGGGGGGGGACTCTGCCTGGCCCAGGAGGGGGGCTCCCTGTGGGGCTGGGGGGGCTCTGCCTGGCCCAGGGGAGGGGTCCCCATAGGGGCAGGGGGGTCTGCCTGGCCCAGGAGGGGGGTCCCCATGGGGGCAGGGGGGCTGCCTGGCCCAGGAGGGGGGGCTCCCTGTGGGGCTGGGGGGGGGCTCTGCCTGGCCCAGGGGGGGCTCTGCCTGGCCCAGGGGAGGGGTCCCCATAGGGGCAGGGGGGTCCGCCTGGCCCAGGGGAGGGGGCCCCCTAGGGGCAGGGGGGTGGGCGTGGCACAGGTGGGGGGCCGGCAGGGGGGCAGGGGGGGGGGCGGGCCCGGGGGGGGGGGGCGCCCTGGGGGGGGGGGGGGGGGGGCGCCCTCGCGCCGGGGGGGGGCGCCCCCGCCCGGGGGGGGGGGCCCGCCCGGGCCCGGGGGGGGGGCTCCCCGGGGGGCTGGGGGGGGGGCTCTGCCTGGCCCAGGGGAGGGGTCCCCATAGGGGCAGGGGGGTCTGCCTGGCCCAGGAGACGTGACTGTCCCACTCTCCCCGGCAGGTGCTGCAGCGGCTGATCAAGTCCCGGGGCAAGTCGCAGGTGAAGCACCTCAACGTGCAGATGATGGCGGCCGACAAGCTGGTGCAGTGCCCGCCGGTGAGTGCGGGGCTGGAGCTGGGACCCCGCGAACTCACAGCTCGGGCTGTGTCCCCCCCCGGGCAGCCTGATGTTCCCATGCAGGGCCCGGCGGCTGCCAGCCAGCCTGCTCCAGGCCCCCCTCCCAGCCCAGCCGCCCCCCTGAGCAGGCCCTTTCCTGCCCCCCAGGAGCTCTTTGACGTGATCCTGGACGAGAACCAGCTGGAGGACGCCTGTGAGCACCTGGCCGAGTACCTGGAGGTGTACTGGAAAGCCACCCACCACCCCCTGCACCCGCTGGGCAGCCAGCCCCTCCTGACGCCGCCCGCCGCCATCCCGGGCCTGCAGGTACCAGGGCTCTGGGATCACACACGGGCTCTGCCCAGAGCCCCCCACGCAGGGGGGGAGGGTCCCTTCCTGCCAGCTGCTGCCCCACATCCCAGAGGCGGCTGTATCGTGTTGAGCAAGGGGGCACAGCGTAGCTCTCTGCCTGTGGCCAAGGGGGCCGGGGCAGGGCCAGGCGCCGTCTGTCTGGCCCCCCTAGAACACCTTGCCCTGATGCACCCCCTCTGCACTGCTCCCTGTAACCCAGAGCTAGGCCCGGGACCCCCAGGGGCTGACTCAGCTCCCTCTGCGAGACAAGCCCTCCCCCACCCCAAGCTGTTTGGCAGGGGGAGCCCCCCCCCGTCCAGCTGAAAGGGGGCCCTGACCCTGTCTCTCTGCCCCCCAGAACCAGCAGCTGCTGGGGGAGCGGGGTGGGGAGCACGACAGCCTGATGCAGTCGGACGAGGCGAGCGAGACGTCCCGCAAGCCCTGGGCGGCCGCCTCGCAGCGCAGCTCCCAGCCCCTGGAGGACGAGTACCCGGCCCCCTACCCGGAGCTGTACCAGCCCCACCGGCACCACAACAGCGGCCTGCACAGCACCAACGGGCACGACTCGCAGGACCGGCTCCTGCAGCGCGAGGCCGAGCAGACCCACAACGACAGGAACTGGCAGCGCAACAGGCCCTGGGCCAAGGACAGCTACTGATGGGCCCCGGCCCGGGCTCGCCCGCTGAGCACCCCTCCCTGCTGTCAGACCAGCCCCACGGGCCCACGCAGCCTGGCCTCCCGGCCCCAGCCCTGGCTGACCTGCCCCGGGCTTCCCCCACACACAGCCCCCCTTGCTCAGGTAGCTGGTGGGGTCACACACTCCCTGCTGTACCTACTGGGGGGGAGGAAAAGCCATCTGTCCTCAGGGCCCCTGCCCCCTCCCCAGCCCCTGCTAGGCACTGCTCAGACAATCGCCCTGGAGGGAAACCCCCCGGCCCCCACGCTGTTCCCACCCTGTCCAGCTGCGAGAGGAGAGGTCGGGAGCCAGGACACCTGGGTTCTATGCACTGGCTGGCCCCTGCTCCAGGCCTCAGTTTCCCTGGTTGAAACTGCATAGCTGGCAGTGCTTGCTCCAAGCCCCTCCGGCCCCCTTGCCCTCCGCCATGGGGCAGGGCCTGGGAGTCCAGCTAACAGGGCACAATTTGCTAAGTGCAAAACCTGCAGGGGAGGGTGAGGAGCCTGGATGCTGCCCCCCTCCCCTCTTTCAGTGGGGCTCAGCCCCAATTCCTCCTCAGCCTGCCCCCCACATCCACTGGCCCGGCCCGGCCCGACCGCCCACCCCCATAACCACTAGCATCCAGCCACGCTGCAGCGTGCACCCCACCGCCCTGCGCTGGCTGGACTGGGAACTGTGCGCCTGAGGGGGGCATAGGTGCTACCCGGCTAGTGGCAGAGGGAGATTCCCCCCTGGCTGGGGGAGCTGGGGCGAGCCCTCGGGGGGCCGGGAAGCATGGAGCGGCCACGGATTTGTTACAGCTCTTGTGTAGGAAGCACTTACTGCCGACAACCTGTAGCCTGTTTAACAAAGAAGCGTTTGCAGTTTAGAGATGGTGTTTGTGTGTCTGCCAGAACCCCCCAGCCTGTGCTCACCAAGGGGGCGGGACGACGACAAGGGGCCAGGCGCCAGAACCCCCCAGCCTGTGCTCACCCGGGGAGGGGGGGGGAGAACAAGGGGCCGGGTGCCAGAACCCCCCAGCCTGTGCTCACCAAGGGGGGAACAGGGACTGTTTCCAACCCCCACCCCCCAAACCCATGTGGGGTAAAGCTCTTTGCAGGTGGCCCTGGCAGCACAGGGGTCCCACTCAAGCATCCAGCAGCTCCCCCAACTTCTTACGGGCTCTGTGGGTCGGGGCCAGGGCTGGCCTGTCCTTCCCACTGGGGGCCTGGTGGGGCGGGAGGGCATGGTGGGGGTTCCAGCGGGCAGAGGTGGAGAATCAGCATGGGAGCTGGTTGAGACACAGCCCTGCCCTGTCCCCCCTTCCCACATCAGGCCTGGCTCTTCCCTGGCCCCACTCCAGCCGCGCGCGCCGGGGGGGGGGGGGCATGGCCAGTGTCCTGCGCACACAGACACTCTCAGCAGCTTTATTCCTGCTTTTCGCTTCAGATTCAACAAGAATTTATACATAAAAAAGGGCCCAAGCGCCACGTCCCACCGGCTGATGGGAACACAGGAAAACCACCCCCCCACGAGACCCCCACCCCCCCTCACAAAAGGACAGCAGGTGCCAGCAGAAGCTCCTGGGAGCTAGTAGGGGCCAGATCTCACAGCCCTCCCCCCACTGCTGTCCACATATCAGGTGAAAAGGGTTTGGCTTAACCCCTTAAAACCAGTGGGTGGGGGGCTCTGCCCCTCGGGACCAGGGTCCCCCTGGGGAGAGGTAGCCTGCGAACGGCGAGAGTTGAGGCTACAGGCTGGAGGAGGGAGGAGCTGGCTGGTCGCTGCTCAGTCCCAGCCCCTGACACTCTTCCTGGGAGTCAGGAGTGTCCCGTGCCTGGATTTGATGGGGGTCAGGAGCCAGGCCCAGCCCCACCCCGCGGGGTACAGCCAGTCTGGTTTGGGTCCAGGTGTTCTCCTGGCAAGCTACTACTACCCAGCGGCTTCAGGCTCTGGTTAAAGCTCAGGCCTAGGAACACAAGGACAAAGTTGCTGCCCCAAACGGGGGCTCTTCCTCCATCAGTCCCGCCTCGACCGAGGGGCTGGGGGTGGCAGACGACCTGCAGAGCTCCCCGCTGAAGGGGGAGGCTGGTTACAAAGCCCAGGCAGCTCCTGGCACCCCAAGTCTGCTGGCTGGTAGTAGACGGCAACCGGGCAGCCAGGCCCCAGCTGTCGAAGCCCCGCGGCTCCCTGGGACTCAGGCAAAGATGGTCTCCTCCCGTCTCTTCTTGGTGAGGATGGTGCCCGGCTTGTGCTGGGCATCGGGGTGGTTGGCCAGCTCCGGCGGACACGAGGACACCGGGCTCTCCAGGATGGCTTGCTTCAGGTCGTAGAAGACTGTGGAGTCCTCCTTGGTCAGGAAGGTGATGGCCACTCCGCTCTTGCCGGCTCGGCCCGTGCGGCCAATACGGTGGATGTAATCTGCAGAGAAGCACCACGGTCAGATGGTGATTTGCCACTGAAATGCAGCCACCTCTGGGGTGGGCCATGGCAGCTGCACAGCAGCAGCAGCTTAGCCAACTGTTGGAATTCAGGGAGGATGTCAGGACTAATCAATTGCCCTGGGATCTTTAACGACCCCCTGGTTTGTCTCCTCTGAAAGCTGGTGCATGCAGCAGCAGAGCGCCCCTACCAATGGGCTGGGGCACTGGGGTCAGCCCTGAGCCCCCCACCCGGCAGCTCCCTGTCTTTTCCCTGGTTGTTGCCCACCGAAGTGCTGAGCCAGGCCGACGGCGCTTAGCTGGGGGGAGAGGGGTCTGCGCAGTGGGGCCGGGGAAGCCTCTCTCGAGGACAGCCCTGCCCCCACGGCCGGGACTTACCTTCGATGTTCTTGGCCATGTCGTAGTTCACCACCATGGAGACGTCCTGGATGTCGATACCGCGCCCAGCCACATCCGTGGCTACCAGAATGTCCTTGGCACCGGCCTTCAGGTTGGAGAGGGCGAATTCTCGCTGCTCCTGGCCTTTGCCGCCGTGCAGGGTGCAGGCGTTGTACTGCGGGGGGGAGAGGGGAGACGGTAGTGCAGGGCTGGGGCAGGAGCTGACCGCAGGGCCGCCCATGGCTCAGCACGGGGCCAGCGGGAGGGAGGTGAGAATTCACCAGCAGGCTGCTGGAGGGCCTGGGAGACGGGGTGGGATCACATGGTTCCTGTCAGGGTGCACTCAACAGCCCCCGGGCTTGGAGCCTGCCAGCTGCTTGCCTGTCTGCAGGGCACTGTGGACATCTCATCCGCAGCTCACCCGCTCGCAGGGCAGTGGGGCGAGGGGCTGGATGCAGAATCGGGCAGTACTAAGGAATGGGCGCCCTTCCCCCCGCAGCCCCCCCAGATCCTGGCCCATGGGGCTCTGCGGAGGGATGCGGGAGGCGCCCCAGCAGGCTGGATCTGACTGCGACCTGAGGGCTGCAGTGCAGGATCCCCCCACGGGGTGGCAGTAACAGCGAGTTCAAGCGACCAGGCCAAGCCGCCAGCAGCAGGAACCCCTGAGCCCTAGAGGGCTGGTCAGGCCTAGTTCTGAGTTCTGACCCAGACCCATCACCACCTGGGTCGACCCGACCCCTCCCCTCTGAACCCGAGGCAGTGCTGCCGCCTCCTGCCCACGGGGTTGGCACAGCGGCAGCAGCTGCGTATCCAGCCCCTGCCATCCGCTGCCCCGTGGTGCCGTGCACGCTCACGCCAGGGCACACGCAGGACAGCCCGCGGGCAGCAGGACAGCCCCACCGACCTGAGGGGTCTGGCTGTTTTCCCACCGGACTCGAACGCTGCTCAGCACACCTGACCCACGGAGCAGCACTGAGCTCTGCCAGACGGGCAGGGGCTGGGACTAGGGGCTCCACGGGAACGGGGGGGGGGGGCCTAGAGCCGCTCAGCCCTGCCCTGGCCCCACAGGGTGGATATGGACACTCCTCAGGAGCTCACACGTACCCCCATCTTCTCCAGGGACTTAGCCAGCACGTCGCAGCCCTTCTTCTGGTTGACGAAGATGATGATGGGCGGGTCGAAGCCCTGCTCCAGTATGGCCAGCAGCTTCTTCCTGTTGGGGAGGGGCGGAGAGGGGTGTGTCAGCAGGCAGGACAAGCTCAGGCCCCCACAGCCTCCCCAGGCTACCCTCCGAAGTGTTCCAGGACAGCCCCTGCCAGAGCCACCCCGTAGGAACCTGGTGGATTTCCCAACACCCTGCCTTGGCCCCACCTGCAGCCCAGCTCCAGCGAGAGCCCCCCCAGCAGCGGCCCCTGCCAGCCCACCCTCATACCTCTTCTCCCCTTCGGACATGAGGAAGACCTTCTGTTCCACGCGCTCGTGGGGCTTGCCGGCCGAGCCGATGTAGACCACGGCAGGGCGGCGCAGGTAGCTGCGGGCCAGGCGCTCCACCGCCGGGGGCATGGTGGCCGTGAACATCACCGTCTGCAAGAGGGGGCCCGTGAGTGCAGCAGCTCCCGGGGGCTCCCCTGCCGCCCCTCCCTCCAGGCCAGTCCTGGGCAGCGAGGGGGTACGGGACCCAGCTAGGCAGGCCCAGGACACACTGGGACCCAGGGGAGAAGGGGCTGAATTGCCCCTCGACCGGCCTGTCTGTGCTCACCCAGCATCCACTTGGGGCCCAGGACCTCGCCTCCCACCTGGCTCCCAGCCTCCCTGGGGGTTGTGCTTGGCCGCAGTGTCTCCGCGGGCCCTGGCCCTGCTGACCTGTCTGTACTTGTGCTTGCCCGACTCGAAGTTGGCCAGCATCTTCTCCGGGTCCTCGGCCTCGTCAGTGTCGGGCTTCTGGTTGGTGACGGGCATGTGCTCCAGGATCTTCTGCACGTCGGGCTCGAAGCCCATGTCGATCATCCTGTCCGCCTCGTCCAGCACCACGTAGGTGCAGCGGCTCAGCACCAGGTAGCGGTTCTCCAGCACATCAATGAGCCGCCCGGGCGTGGCGATGACGATCTGCAGGGGGTGGCAGGAGGGTCAGAGACGGCAGAGCCCAGCCCCTCACCCCCCCCGCAGCCTCGGCACTCACCTCGCAGCCCATGCGTAGCCGGAAGCCCTGGTCCTCCCGGGAGATACCCCCAATTACAGCCACCGTGCGGATACCCAGAGGCTTCCCAAACTTGATGGTCTCCTCCTCAATCTGCTGGGCCAGCTCACGGGTTGGGGCCAGGATGATGGCGTAGGGGCCCTGGTCCGACTCCTCGATCCTGCAGGCGACGGAGCACATGTGGGACCATTTCCCCCCATGAGCCAACCTTTCCCACACCCTGGGAAGCCCCTCTTGTCCCCCAGGGAAGGCAGAGCAGCCAGTCGGCCTCACCTGTCGATCTTGGGCAGCGTCGTGATCCACACCAGCAGTGGGATCAGGAAGGCGGCCGTCTTGCCGCTGCCGGTCTCAGCCACGCCGATGATGTCGCGGTTCTGCAGGCCAATGGGGATGGCTTGGCGCTGGATGGGGGTGGGCTCCTGGATGGATGGAGAACAGAGACGCTTAGGACGGAGAAGGACCCCTGTGCCCAAGTCTGGCTTCACCAAGGAGAGATCAGGGGGCTGGGAACTGAATCCAGGAGTCCTGGCTCCCTGTTCGCACTCCCCGCCCCCGCCAGAGACAAGAGTCCTAGGTCCGGACCCAGCTCCCACCACCAGGCCGAGCACCCACGAGAGCCTAGTTCGGATCTGGATTCCCATCCGCAAAGGGCCAGTCACCCCTTGTGCCAGGAGGCTGCGGGGCAGGCCCCGGTTCTCACCTTGTAGCCACACTTGTCTATCACCTCCAGGATGTGGGGGGGCAGGGAGGAGTCCTTCCAGGAGCGGATGGGGTTGGGGATCTTGCCCCCCTTGGTGGTGATGCTGTAGTCCTCGCGGAAGATACGCCAGTCCCTGTCCGTCATCTCGTCCAGCTTCTTCTGGGACCAGTGCCGATCGTCCCAGCGCTGCTTGGCCTCCTTCTTCCGCAGCTTGCGCAGCCGGGCCCTGGCAGCAGGGAGGGGAGCAGCTCAGGTCTCACTCATACTCTGCCAACCAGCCCAGAGACGACACGTCCCAGGATGCACTGGGCCACCCTAAGACCCACAGAGGCTCCACATCCCAAGCCTTCCTTGCACAACCCTAACCCAGCCCAGGATCCCCAGAGAAGGGGTAACCCAGCCCCAGCCGTGCCAGCTGGCCATTCCGTCCTGGCCCCCGAGCCCATAGCGCGTCACTCACTCCTCCTGCTCCTTCTCCTCCAGCGTCCGCCTCTTCTCCATCAGGTCCCCGTAGAAACGCGACTGCTCCCGCTTCTGCTGCTTCAGGTCGATGCCGGCGATGAAGCCCCTGCCCAGCAGCTGTACCTGGTGTCGCTCCTTGTACCTGTGGGAGAAGACAGAGCCTGCTGGCACGGGACCCCCTGGCAGATCTCAGCGCAGTGTGCCCCCCTCAGTGCCCCCTGGCAGACGCGGGCGCCACTCAGAGCAGGCTTAGGGGCCAGGTTTGGTCCCCATTACCCCAGTGCAGCTAGCCAACCTGCTATTTCACACCCCTCAGGGGCAGGGAGTTCCCCCTCCCTGGGACTGCTGCGTCCTGACCCCCACACTCCCCCATACCCTGCGCTAACCACTAGCCTGACTCCCCTCCTGCACCCAGGAGTTCTGACCCCCCCCAGCTCCAACCACTAGATCCCACTCCCCTCCCAGAATGGACGAAAGAACCCAGGAGTCCTGGCTCTCCGTCTTCCCTGCTCTACTAAACTAACCCCCAGTCCCAGAACTGCTAGATGATTTCCCCCGACCCCTGTATGGACAGCCTGTGTGCTTCCATCTCCCCAACACCACCCCGTGCCTGCCCCCTACAGACCCCAGTCTGTAGGGGGGGCCGCACTCCAGCAGGGATTGTCCGGTCTGCCCCGCCCTACTCACAGTGGGTTGTAGTCGATGGACGTGTCCTCCGACGCGTCCCACTCAAAGACGAACTTTCGGTCGTTCAAGTGCCGGGTGCGTCTGCGCTTCTTGATTCCGCCCAGGTACCGCTCCTGTGTGGGGAGCCCAGCCGTCAGCCGGCAGCCTCCAGCCCCACCAGCCCTACCCCAGAAGAGAGGCTCAGTCTCACTGAACCCATGGAAAATGAGGCCTGGAAAAGGGGAGGGACTTATCTGAGGTCACAGAGGGAAGGGAACCCAGGAGTCCTGAATCCCAGCCTCACCCCTTGCTTCCCAGGGCCCGGATAGAACCCAGGAGTCCTGGCCCCCCCAGCTGCAGACCGCTCTTCCTGAGCGCCTCCTTTCCCATGGAGGGGGGGCGGGGGCAGCGCTGCGACTCCCAAGGAGCCCTGGGCACTGTGAGTACCTTGATGGCATGCAGCTCCTTGCTCTTGTCCTTCTCCTCACGGATTTTCTGTCTCCCCTCCTCATCCTCGTTGCCGTTGGTCTCCCGTTCCATGCGTTCCCGACGCTCCCTGCGCTCGCGCTCCTGGGGGTCCTCTGCGGGGGGGCAGACACAGGACATCACACACCCAGGGAGGGGGGAAGGGCATGCCTTCCCAGCCTCACTCCCTTCACCCCAGCACCAGCCAGGGCTGGCTGGCCCCGGGTGTCGTCCCCTGCAGCAGGGCCGCCCAGAGCGCGTTGGAGGAGAGGGGTACATACCCATCATCTTCCTCCCTAGATCCTGAAAATGCTTCCTCTTCTTCCTCTCATCCTCCAGCAGCCTCTGCCGCTCCTCCACCTCCTGCTGACGTCGCTTCAGCGCCTCGGCCTCCCGCTCCGCCTTGGACAGGAACTTGGGCTGGAGGGCAGAGGGGGCAGTGAGCACAGAGCCGGGGCAGCGCAGGCCAGCACCCACGCAGCCTGCCCTGGAAGGGGGGCTTGGACCCTTTGGCCCACTCTGGTGAGGCTGCCGGCCCGGGGGCGTCACAGCCAGCTTTGGGGGGCAATAGACCCACCAGAAATCAGGCTGAGAACCATCCGCTTGGTGCCCCAACCGCCTCCAGACCCAAAGGGGGCCATGTCTGCCCTGCTGCAGCAGTGGGGGAGGAGGAGATGCCCCTACAATGGGGGTGGGGAGGAAATATTCTCACCTTGGCCTCAGCCTCCTCTTCAGCTTTCTTCTTGGCCAGCAGCTCCTCCAGAGACAGAGGCTGGGCCTGGAAACACAGGTGAGTTAACATCCCCAGAACCAACCCCCATCCTCAGCCAGGATCGCTGGCACACCCTTCAGCCCAGCTGCCACAAGCTGTGCGGGGGGGGGAGGGGGGGGGGGGCAGCAAGCGACCCCCCTGGAGCGTCGAAGTGCTCGGGGGTTCCCTGCACCAGCCTGGAATGCACCGTGCCTGTCCAAGACACCAGGAGACTGAGCCAGACACGAGGCTGCGATGGGACGGGGGTGGGGACGGGGACTCAGGTCTGTGGCTGCACGTGCAGGGAACACACCTCCTGACCCACAGAGGGGCGGCCCCTCCCTAGGGGGCTCTGGGGAGACCTGCCCGGGATCCACGCTCAGCCCTGAGCTCCCAAGGAAGGCCCAGAGACGAGCAGCAGAAACACTTGGGGGACAGGGACAGAATAGTCAGGCTCGAGGGAGGGCCCCAACTGCTACCATGGAAGTGTGGGGTGGCTGGACCCAGGGAGGAAACCCAGAGGACACACAGAGGCTGAACATCAGGACCAACGAGACGCAGGAGCGGGGGCCGCCTGCCCGCTGCACACTACAAGGAGCCAGCCCAGTCAGATACCCCTCACCACCACCCAGCACTGCTCCCGTGGCCCCTCGGCCCTTTGGTGCCTTCCCACCCCCACTCCCACCTTCTCCTTCTTCAGCGCCGCATCATCCTCCTCCTCCCCCCTCCGCGAGTCTCGCTCCCGCCGCGATTTGGAGTCTTTGCCTCGGCTCGGGGACAAGCTTCTGAGTGAGAGAAAAAACGGACATGAGACACGCTCCCAGCTCCACACCTCCAATGCGCCCCCCCCCCCCCATCCGGCCGGGCTGGAGGCCACTAGCCCACTGATCCTGGTCCCGCACTCGGCAACCACAGCAAGGGCTCTAGGGCCCGATGGCACCCACTTACTCCCAAACCACCCAGCTTCCTCCTAGCGCAGGGCCGCTCGGGCTGGGCTCCGGCCAGCTCCAGCCTTTGAGAGCAGGCCCTGCCAGGCAAAGCCCAAATGCAGCAGGAAGTGGGGCTGCTGGCTCAGTAGGGGACCTCGTGCTGCTGGAGCCGACATCTCCTGGAGAAGTGACACCAGAGCCCTTCCCCACTCACCATCGTTACGGGCTCCACAACGTGACAGCAAGAACCCCAACATCCCCCCATATCCCAACGCATGAAAGGACATTCTGCTGCCCCACAGGGTCAGTCGGCCTCTGCTCATTTCCAGTTTTAACCTGACATACAGGGATGCCTGAGCAGTGCTGCAATGTGGTGCTGCGCCCCAGAGGTGGCTGCACTCCCATGAGGGTGCAGGCAGGAGGAGTGGGGGCGTGAGGGTTTACCTGGAGCGTTTCCTGTCCTTGTCCCGCCGGTGTCCATCTTTCTCCCGCTCGCGATCCTTCTTATTCCGCTCGCGCTCACGCTCTTTGTGTCTCCGCTCCCTGCGAGGGCAGAGCCCCAGGGAATCAGTTACAACCCAGCCTCACTCCACGAGCAGCCCCCCAAGCCCCCTCCAAATCAGAGCCCCACAGAGCCCCAGGCCCTGCCCCAAACCTGGCACCTTCCCCCCACCCCCTTGTGGTGCAGCCACATGCCCCCCGCCCGGCCCAGGGGTTGTCACCTCTCCGCTGACTTGGACCTGGAGCGGGATCTGGACCGGCTGCCCCGCCTCCTCTCCCGGGACCGGTGCCGCTTCCTCTCCTTGGACGGGGAGCTCTTCCTGTCCCGATCCCTGTCCGGGGAGCGCGAGCGTTTCCTCTCCTCCTTGGGGGGTGACAGGTCCCGCTCCTTCTTGTCGGGCACTTCCCCAGCCATCTGAGGGGCAGGAAGAGCCGTTAGCGGTGGGGGGACCAGCCCTTCCCTGGGCTCCTCAGGCCTGGCACTGCCCCCCCGGCAAGACTCACACAGGGCACAACATGGGGGGCTGGGAACGGGGCCTTTCCCTGCTATGGCCGGGGGAGGGGGGCTGGGTGGTTCACGGGGCGTGGACCCTTTTAATTTGGGGTGAACGGTAAACCCATTACCCCTCCCCCGCCCCGGGGAGAGAACCCAGGAGTCCGGGCTCCCCTCCACCCCCCCGCCCCGGGGAGAGAACCCAGGAGTCCGGGGCCCCAACCTCCCCCTCACCTCCCCGGCTCCTACTAGGCCTCACAGCCCCTGCGCAGCAGCCGCCATCTTAGCGCCTCACACCGGGCCCCGCGCAGAGCAGCGAACGATGCCGCGCGGCATGCCGGGAAAGCGAGTCGGGCCCGGCCGGCAAGCGGCGTTTCCCCGCCGCAACTACAGCTCCCAGCAGGCACCGCGCGGCCCGCCGGTGGAATGCTGGGAAATGTAGTTCCCGCCCGTCGTCCAGGGGTTGAGTCCGAGACAGCGCCTCCTTCTGCGCCCCATCCCACTACTGCCCCAGCCTGCCCTGCTGCTCCCGCCCCCATTGCTACCCCCCATCCCACTACTGCCCCCAGCCTTCCCTGCTGCTCCTGCCCCCCATCCCACTACTGCCCCCAGCCTGCCCTGCTGCTCCCCCCCATCCCACTACTGCCCCCAGCCTGCCCTGCTGCTCCTGCCCCCCATCCCACTACTGCCCCCAGCCTGCCCTGCTGCTCCCGCCCCCATTGCTACCCCCCATCCCACTACTGCCCCAGCCTGCCCTGCTGCTCCTGCCCCCCACCCCACTACTGCCCCAGCCTGCCCTGCTGCCCCTGCCCCCATCCCACTACTGCCCCCAGCCTGCCCTGCTGCCCCCCACCCAGCCTGCCCTGCTGACCCTGCCCCCATTGCTGCCCCATCCCACTACTGCCCCCAGCCTGCCCTGCTGCCCTTCCCCCAGCTACCCCTTCCGTGTAGCACCCCCAAGCCACCTTCTGTGCCCACATCTTGCCTAGCAGCCCCTGCTGCTCTTCCCACATGCGCAGTCCAGCTCTGCCGACACCAATCAGCCTCCGTGCGTTCGGCTCCCCGCTGCTCAGCCCTGCGGGAGGCACCGAGCCCTTTCCTCCCGGCTGGCAGCAGGGCGCTCGGTGACGCTTCTCAACGTGGTGGCCGGAGCTGGGGCAGCCCCCTCGAGCCCATCCCCCAGCCAGGCCAGGGTTGGTCCCACCAGCCTATGGCCCAGGGCTCCCAGCCCTCTCTCGAGCCAGCTGGTTCTGCAGCCCCCGAGGGGCATCCCCTGGCTATTGGCCCAACATGACCTGTGGTTCAGAGCCTCAGCAGCAGCCCCCGCACTCCAGCTGGGCTAGGGGGAGGCTCCCCCTCCCCTCCAGCCATTAAGCCACCCCCAGTCTCAGCTCCCGGGGCAATGGGACCCTTCCTAGGGCTGGCCCCGCCGAGCCCCCAGTGCACCCTCCACCCCTCAGAATCGCTGCGGAGGAGGGGCAGGCAGCTGTGGCTAACCCCACCTCCCTCCAGCAGTCTATGCCCCACGAGGAGTTGCTGTAAGTCACAGGGCCAGGCTGGCTCTACCTAGCAGCCCCATTGCACTGACTGGAACCCGCTAGCAGCTCTTGGCACAGGGGTGCAGCAGACCCTGCCCCCGCCCCCCAGCAGCCTGGCACGTCCCTGGAGCTGTTCCTTTGGGTGAGGCCTTCCAGTGCAGGCTAGCTGGGGCCCGCTCATCACGTGAGCGGGGAGCCTTAGATCATCTCATCTGACCCCTACCCGCCCACAGACCACCCGTTACCGCTGCCCTGAGCGGGCCCAGGGCAGCCAGGTGGCCCATGAAGATGCCAAGAGACCGATTCCAGGCAGCCCTAGGTCCACTGGTGAATCCCCCACAACATGCCTCCCTTCTAAGGGGACGGGCCTAGCTTTAGCTTGGAGCCATTGCGGCCAGCTCTGGCCCGGGGCCAGGCGACCGAAGCCTTGCGGAGCCGGCCGCTCCCTACAGCGTGATCTCCTCCCCTAAACAGAGTTGAGCTCAGCCCGTCTCAGGAGAGGGCCCTGCTGTCCCAGCAGGCGGGGGCTCGGTGGCCATCATGCCCACCCAGCAGGTAAGAGGGCAAAGGGCAGCAGCTGTTTCACTAAGGCATGAAACATGCTCCACCCCTTGAAATTCATCCCAGCCATCACCACTGGGAGGGCCCCATCAGGCCACGGGGAGAGCGTGAACCAGGGGGTCTGTGCACAGCCACACCAGGCTCCTGTACTTATCTCTGCCACAAGGGGGTGCTGCACCCGCCCCTCAGGGATCTGGCCTGTCCTCCCCCTACGCCTGGGGCTGGACTTTGCCCTGAGAGTCCCACTGCTGGGATAGTGACTCATGTGCACGGGGTGTCAGCCAGGGGTGGAGTCTGCAGCCAGACACAGCGCAGGTGCTTGCTCACCCAGGCAGAGACAGGAACTGGGTGTCACCGCAGCCCTGCTGGAGGTGACGTGGCTTGGGAGGGAGACTGCTGCTCCCCAGAGACCCCTGGATCCCCACCGTGGGACTGGTGGTTAGCAAGGGGGTGGGAGCCAGAACTCCTGGGTTCTGCTCCTAGCTGTGCCAGTCTGCACGCAAGCTGGGGCAAGTCCCTGTCCACCTTAGGGACCCTAGCTGGGGAAGGAGAGGGCACTTCTGCGGCTCAATCATTAGTTGTACCAGGTGTGTGTGTGTGTGTGTGTGGGGGGGGGGGGGGGGGGGGGGGGGGTTTTCAACCTGNTTTTCAACCTGACGCTTCACAGACACCACAGGAGCCCCTGCCGCACGGCTGAGCCATTCTATTCTCCATAATAAATAAGCTTTTTAATAACACTGAACAGTTGCCCCCCCCCCAGAGAAGAAGTCTATAAACCAGTTGCCTCCTTCCCCCCCAGACAGGCGAAGGTGGAGCCGCCCCTGTGCTGGGAGGCAGGTAACAGCACGGTTGGAAGCAGCCAGCTCTGGAGACAAGCAGCAGATGGAGGGGATGTGTCACAGCCAGACACCGGGTGGGCATTCAACGAAATGGATGGGTCCCGCTGACAGGGCCTCCTGGCTCCGGGGGGGGGGGGGGGGGGGNAGTAGCTGCTTGCCAAGGTCCTTCTGTGCCGAGTCACCCCAGGGCCCTCTTGTCACCCCGCCTCCATCTCTTCCTCGGAGAACGCGTGCCGAGTCTGCATGCGAAGCGCTGGGATGGTGAAGGGCTGATCCCGGGGCTGCCGAGGCCAGTCGGGAAACTAAAGGCCTCTCTGTGGGCCAAGGTGTCGCCGCCCCCCATCTGGCCTGTCCCCCACCCCCCGTAGCATCGGCTCGAGTCCATCCGGAGGCCAGAGTCGGGGTTTGGTCCGTCCGCCCTTGCCCTGGGGCCCGGCCCCTTCACATGATGGAGCAGCTTTTAGCCTTTTCCTTCTTGAAGGTGGAAGAGAGGAGTTCGGATCGGCTGGGCAGGTGCAGGAGTCTCTTGGAGAGGCTGCGCCCGGGGCTCTTGGGGGGCGGGGGGCTGGCCTTGCTCAGGCAGATGGTGGATGCTGTCCGGAAGACGCTGTGCACACTCTTCTCCGACGTGAAGGCTGAGCACTCCAGGTAGTTCTCTGCTCCCAACTGCTTGGCCACGGCGCAGCCCTGTAAGCCCGCCAAGGAAAGAGCCATCAGCCGGAGCCGGGCACCGAGGCCTGCAGCTGCTGGCTAGGCTCACATCCCAGGTGGATTTGGGGTGGAGCTGAGGTTCTGGTTCAGAGCTTCAGCCGTGCTGGAACCAGAAACCCAGCCCCGGACCCTGGGACACCCCCCCCAGGCCACACTGTGGTCATGCGGAGCCCTGGCCGGGGGCAGGGACTAGCCAAGCCCACTCACCTGCTCGTAGGAGACGGGCACCTGCTTTTGGTGGGACAGCTCCATCAGGGTGCTCAGGTCAGTCCGCAGATCCGTCTTGCAGCCAATCAGCAGCACGCGGGTGCTGGGGCAGTAATCCAGGATTTCGGTCTTCCACTGCGGAGAGAAACCCGGGGTGAGTCAGGCGCCTACAGCTTAGAGCCTGCAGGGAAAGCCCCCGGGGTGACTCGGCTGCTACCCACAGGGCTTATCAGCTGCCCTGCCCACGCCCTCTCTGGGTCCCGGTCACCGGAAGGGTGTGGGTCCCACAGGGCCGCCCTGGTGACAGCCCAGCTGGCAGCCTCACCCCAACACCTAGTCAGAGCTACCTCCCCACCCCCCTCAGCATTGGACCTGGGAGCAAGGCTGGCTTTAGCAGCCTGAGCACAGGATGGGGAGCCAGGAATGACTTGGGGGGGTCATTTTGGGCAGTGCCACAAGGTCTGAGTCTTTGTACAAAAATGTCAGATCTGCATTGGCAAAGGGGTTTAAAGAACCATTCCCTCTCCCTGCCCACAGCACAACCAGAAGTGGAAGGAGCGGCACGGGCAGGGATGGGCACGCTGCTCTCAGCCAGTGGGGCAGAAGAGGCTCCCCCCCCCAAGTGTTTAAGCCAAGCAGAAAGTCTTGGAGAAGGAAATCAAGGGGTCACCCCCAAGGTTTAGCCTCTGCCCCCCCTCCCTCCCAGCTGTAGAGCAGGTCTGGGGGCACAGGTGTGTTTGGCTCCTCATGAGAATACCCCACCCCTGCAATCAGAGACCCGGGGGTGGTGTCCAGCTGCCCGACCCTCAGACCACGCCAGCGGTGCAGCCCTGCCCGGAGGGGCCCCGGTGCCTCAGCTTGTAACCAGCTCTTCACCGCTGGCTGGGAGCACAATCCCCCCATCCCTGCCTGGGGGGCGGCTACCCCAGGGCCCTCCGCTCCTCCCCGCCTCGCTTTACACAGTGGTCAGATCTGTCATGGGGGGGAGGGGGGGAGAGAAGAGGCAGGGTGTGTGTGTGGGGAGGGGGACCTCACCTTCTTCAGGGCGCTGTCCATGGTCTCGGGACGGCCCACGTCGAAGCAGAGCAGGACAGCGTCCGAGTCACTGTAGCAGAGGGGGCGCACATTGTCGTAGTATGGGGACCCTGCGGGGGGGGGGTCACAGGTGAGTCCATGTCAGCCCTTCACCCTGCCGTGAGCCAGAAGGGGGGGGGAAGCTGCCGGGAACCAGCACCCGTGGTCTGTCCCGTGGGGGAGCAGGACCCTCCCAAGCAGGGGGCACGGCCCTGGGGGCTCACATGCCCCTACCCCCCACATATGAAGTTGGGGGGACTGACCCCCCCCACTGGATACAGCTGTGCAGCTGGTGCCCTCATAGCCCCCAGTCCTCCTCCCTCCAGCCCAGCATCCCAGGCTCCTCTCATCCGAGCCTCCAGGAGCTGTTTCTATAACTCGCTGCCTCCCCCCCAGAGCTGAGCAGCGCCAGGGAGCCGGCGGAATGCAGGCTGGTGAGGAGGGGGCCGTGTACCCCCGGCGGGGAAGGATGGCCCAGGTGCTCCCCCACCCCATGGGCACAGGGGGAGGGAAGGCCCGGGTGCCCTCCCCCACCCCCGGAAGCAGCATCCAAGCGTTTTGCAGCCCAGACACTCTGTGCTCAGAATAGCAAACAGCCGCGCTCCCTGCGCCAGCGCATCGCCATAGCAACAAGGGGATCCAAGCGAGACTGGGACCCCCCTCCGGAAGGGGGATGCTGCAGCAGCAAGGGAGGGGGCTGCATCCCTGCTGCAGGGGCTCCCCGATGTGACCTCCATAGTCAGCCACGGCTCCCCCCCCCCTTCCTTTTAGGGGATTTGTCCCCCCTTCCTCCCAAGAACAATCGGAGCCTCCTGACCTGGGATTTCCCCCAGTAACACGCAGTGATGCACTGAGGGGGAGGAGCACACCCTGTCCTCAGAGCTGGGAGCCACTGGGGGCTGCAGTTTGCCTCTGCCTGGGGTCACCAGGGGCTTGGGGAGCTGGGCTGCAGGGACGCCATGGACACCGGCAAGGGCGGGTGCAGGGGACTCAGGTGGATGGGAGCAGTCTGGGGGACAGCGGTTCTTAGAGCCACTGCTGGAGTCTCCAGCATCACAGACCCCCGGCCCCAGTCCCGCTCTTGCAGGACCAGGGTCCCTGGGGTGACGGGTTGCCCCCAGCCCCCCTAGAATGGGGCCGCTATTGTTTCTCCGACTGTATTTGGGTTCTGTCTTTGGTGGGGGGTCAGTCAGAGCTGGCACATGGCTCCCCCCCCCCAATGCTCAGAGATGCCAGGGAAAGCCCATCCCCACTGTGTGGGGGAGATGGGGGGGGGCTGCATGAGGCAAAGCACAGCCTGCCCCTGCAATGGTAGGGACCCCCCCACTTAAAGAATTAAAGCAACCTAAAGGGGTCTCATGCCTTAAACTGCCCCCCTCCCCCAAGAGCTCCCTGTTCAATTCCTCACACGCTCCCCTGCAGTGGACACTCCCCCCACCCTGCACCAGGAGCCCCCCCCAATAGAACCCAACAAATTCTAGGCTTGGGGGGCCAGGGCTGGATCGGCAGGGACCCCCCCACACACACACACATTCCCAGAGAATGAAGGCGCCTCCCCTGCCGCCAGCCCCCATCCCAGTCACCCCCCCAGCCGGGGGGGGCTCCTTACCAGAGGTGTCCCAGAGGCTCAGCTCCACGCGCTGCTCCTCCGTCTCCAGGCAGGCCGTGTAGTTCTCGAACACCGTGGGCACGTAGGTCTGGGATGGAGAGCGGGCACCGGTCACCACCTGGGCCCCACCAGAGCCCCCCGCCCAGGGAATGGGGGGGCTGCTGCCCAGGGGCCAGCCAGAGCCTGGCAACCGCTATACAGCAAAGTGTGGGGGGCCATATTAACTCCCCCCCCCCGCCTCTCCTGCGGGGGGCAGCGGGCACAGAGCCCCCCGCCCAGGGAATGGGGGGGGGGCTGCTGCCCCTCACACTAGCCCAGGGGCCAGCCAGAGCCTGACATACGCTATACAGCAAAGTGTGGGGCAGTGTGTGGGGCGGCCATATTAACTCCCCCCCCCCCCCCGGCCTCTCCTGCGGGGGGGCAGCGGGCACAGAGACCCCCGCCAGGCTGCCCGCCCTGGGTGGCGCAGGCTCCCAGGGGACCCAGCACGGTTCAGGGGGGCTGGGCAGAGGCGGGCCATAGGGCCCCCCCTGCGGCGCCCATAGGGCCCCCCCACAACCCACCCCCCCGGGGCTCACCTCGGGGTAACAGTCCTTGGCCAGCACCTGCAGCATGGCGGTTTTCCCGCACTGCACGTCCCCCACTAGCACCAGCTTACAGCGGGCCACGGCCGGCTGCGGGCTCCTCCGCTCCCGCATGGCGAGGGGGGCCCCGCTCCGGCTCCGCGCGTCTCTGCAGCGCCCCGCCACCGACCCCTCGCTCCGACCCGCCGCAGCCCTGCAAGGACGGGAACTGGGCAGCGGGACCTGCGCTGCCTTTATATAGAACGCATGCGGCCAATCGCAGGCAGAGGTGGGGCTTCCCCTAGCCAATCAGACAGGCAGGGCGCTGGCCTGGTAGCCAATGGCAGAGGACCTGAGTCACAGACTCCCCCCTGCCTCACCTTCCCGGCTGGGAGCGGCGTGGGGACGGGCTCGGGCCGGGGGTCGCAGGGCAGAGCCTCAGCCTGGCCCCGCTGCTGAGCTGTTGATTGAGGAGTTTTTTAACTGACTTAATGACCAGCCAATTAACGGGTCCGCAGGAGTTCCCGCCTTACCCCCCCCCCCCCCCACACACACCCGCCAAATAGTGATGCAGGAAAATAGTTCCAATGAAATCAGGGAGATTCCCTCCCTCTCCGGCTGGCCTGGCCGCCCTCCCGGCTGGAAATTCTGGGATTGCGGGGCCCCTTGAGTGGTAGTAAGGGGAGGTGACTCAGCACATGGGGGGGGGGGGCGGGGGGTACAACACCCCTCAAACTCCAGGCGCTGATTCCAAGGTGCTCAGCACCCAGCACCTCATCGGATTCCGGCATCAGCCGAACACTGTTTTGTAACCACTGATTTTCACGTCCCCGCAAGAGAGAAGTCAGAGGGGCCAAGTCACTCAGATTCAGTGGCTATTAGCCGTGATGGTCAGGGACGCGGCCCCCCATGCTCGGGGTGTCCCTAAGCCTCTGTTTGCCAGAGGCTGGGAGTGGACGAAGGATGGATCCCTCGATAAGTATCTGTTCTGTTCATTCCCTCTGAAGCATCTGGCACTGGCCACTGTCAGAAGACAGGATCCTGGGCTAGATGGACCATTGCTCTGACCCAGTCTGGCCGTTCTTGTGTTCTTATGTCCAGCTGAAATCCTCTGGGTCTGGATGATCTATTTGCAGATGTTTTACCAACCTGAGTAGACAGATGTGTCCATTGATGATACTGGGTTCTTCAAATTGATAGTAGCCCTGTAATGACTTCAATGCAGGCTCTAGAGGGGTGCGGGAGGTGGCCTGAGGGGCTGCAGAGGACTGGGGTAGCAGAGGGGGAGAACATGAGGGTGGAAACATGAGAACTTAGGGGCAAGGATGGGAAACGGGGGGCACATGGGTGTAAGGGATAGATGGGGGCTGAGACAGCAGGAGCACCGAGCCTGGCTGAGTGCAGAGGAGTTTGGGAGGGAGCTGGGCAGGGGCAGGAAGAGATGGGGCAGTGATAGGAGAGGGGTGGGGAGAGAACTCTGCCTGGCCGCTCCTCCCTGTCTCGGGCCTGCAAGTGCTCCCAAACGGGAGCCCAGGTTTTGCAAGATCCAGCCCTGACTCAGAGTCATGTCACCTGCCCTTGAGAGCCGACTGCCCCTGGGGTGGGACACGGCAGCAGGAACGACAAACAACCATATGCAGAGGCCACTTTTGAGAACCATTGTCCCTCAGTCTTCGTGTCGCAATATTTGGGTTGCAAACCCTGCCGGTGGGGGGGAGGGGGGGCACAAGCTGATTATTCCTTTCAAACCAGCTGTTTCTACTGGATGATTGTTGTTGAATCGTGTGAAATTTTTTTTTTTAAATGTCACGTTTTGGGGCAGAGTTGAATTGGCAGCATCGGCAGCCCCCCCCCCCCGCCCTGATTCACCCCCACCCCTCTGAGGACTGGGCTGCACTAGGACGTTCGAGCAGGGTAACTGTGTCGGTTTGTGCTGGGACGGTTTTCCAGCAGGAGCCCTGGGGTGCAGGCCGCCCCGCCGGCTCCTTTCCCTTCCTGAACTGGAATACGCTACAGTGCTCCCAGTGTATTTGCATCTGCATGGGGGCGGGGGGCTGCTTTAGCAGCACCAGGACAGATCAAGCAGCAGGCTCTGTTGCTGTCTCCTGGGGGTCCCGGCTGTGCACTGCAATCCCACCACCCCCACCCCACGCATTGAGGGCTGTCTGCCCAGCAGGCTGGGTTGTTAGGAAAGGCTGGACAGCCCCTGACCTGGCTAAAGTTTAACATAGAAATTGCAACACGGCTCCCTGGGTGAATGGCAGGTCCTCCTGGCTGGGCACCGGGGTAGCCAGGGGTACGCTCCTTCGTTCGGAGCCTGGGTCCCCTTGGGCACTGCTTAGGACCCAGCCAACCCCCTCCTGCCCTCAACATGCACCCTGCTCCTGAGACACCCTGGAATGGTGTCTACACCCGGGGCTCTTGCAGGGGCTGGGTGAGGGGTTGTCAGAGGACCTCCTGTGTTGGAATCTCCCCTTTGGGAAGGGGCTCCATGCAGCCCCAGCTGTGAGCTGGGCCCAGGCTGCCTGCCTGGGCCCCACCTCCTGCTCCGCTGCAGCAGCTCCCAGCTCGCTCTCCATCCCCAAAACCTGGCCATGCCCCCCACCCCCCAGCTTCCCCCCACCATGGAGCAGACCCTGAACTGGGCACAGCTGCAAAGCCAGCTCTGTGCCTGGGCGGCAGGACCCCTGCGCTGTGCGGTGGCATTTCCCTGGGAGCCCTTCAGCCCTAAGTGCCAGCCTGCCTGTGGTAGCTCTGCAGACTCACTCCAGGGCGGGGGTACCCGATGGAGCCCAGAGAGGGGCATGGGAAGAATCAGGGAGCTGGGATCCTCTCTGTCTCTGCAGCATCTGGGGACTGGTGGGCGAACGGGGAACGCCTCTCAGAGCAATCAGGGTGACAGCACAGACTAGCTGAACCCTGGCTCCTCGGGCTGCCCACGTGGCTCTGCACATTGTTGGGTGCCCACAAGGAGCTGGAGCCTGCCCCATGGACTCTGTGCCAGCCTCAGCAGTCTCCATGCAGCAGGGAGGCCTAGCTGCCCAGGGGAACTTGGGGGAAGGATCTGGGCTTTCCCCACGGGCACTGCGCCAAACTCTCCATTACTCAGCGCTCTGCCCTTCCTGCCCAGCGGAGGTCAGAGCGGACACTGGTCTGATAACAACCCCACACCCCTGCTTCTCGGGATTAATCGCCCATTAGTTCACTGTCTGAAAGGAAAACTAACCCCGCCACAAACACACGCACCACGCACGTCACCCTGAAATGAGTCCGGGGGGGGGGGGGGGGAAATCGC